>JAGDQP010014232.1:22566-45710 GCA_022664845.1 Lepisma saccharinum | reverse complement strand
TACTTTTGTGATCACTAATTGATGGTCGGTGTCACCTTCCGCTCCTCTGTACGACCTAACGTCCATTATGTTGGTGTGTCTTCGTCTGTCTACTAATACGTGATCGATCTGGTTGAGAGTTTTGCCGTCCGGAGATACCCATGTGTATTTGTGTATGTCTTTGCGTTCAAAGTACGTGCTCTTTACCAGTAGGTTTTTCGAAATCGCGAAGGTTATCAGTCTTTCTGCATTGTTGTTGGTCTTTTCGTTAAGGCTGTATTTGCCTATAGTAGGTCTATAGTTTTCTTCCCTCCCTACCTTTGCATTTAAATCACAATTTTCGAATTATACTTCGGTAATCGGTCAAACAGCCTTTCTTGCTCATCGTAGAATATATCTTTGTCGTTATCATTAGCCACCTCGGTCGGAGCATAGACGTTTAATAAAACCGTGTTGCCTCATCGAGTACGTATCGTAACGTACGATAGTCTTTCGTTTACGAACTCTATATTCTGAACCGCCTGAAGGATACTTTTCTTAATGAACAATCCTGTTCCGAAATCGTGAGACTGTATTCCTCCGCAGTAGAAAGTGTACTTGCCCTGTGGGATGCTATCTTGACCCTCTCACCGAACTCTTGTATCGCTAATATGTCTAGCTCGTACTTCTCGGTCTCGCGTACCGCCACCTGAAGAGCGCCCGTTTGGTATAATGTTCGTACGTTCCATGTTCCTATTCTAAGGCCTTTCTTAATCCTGTTCTTGGAGCCCGCTGAAGCAGTCCCATCCCGGAGATCCGAATGAGGGACTAATTTACCTCCGGAATATTTTACCCCAGGAGAATCCATTAACCATCTGTTACTATTTCTTGACATCTTTTAGCGGTGTAGAGTTGTCAGCTCTACGACCTCGCAGTAAAGGCATTCAAGATGTCATTCATCTTCAGCCTCAGAGTGGTAATGGTGATGCTGCTTCCCCTCACCATGATATTTTTGTTCGGGGTTATCTTCCCCTAGCCTTGTAAATCCCTCTAACTGCAAGGCAGCAGTACTGGTTTTGGTCCGCCCCGGAATATTTCCGGTACCCACCATATCTGGTCGGCATTCCCCCATCCACCACCTGGGGAGGCGCCTGGTGGGAGACCAGTAACTCCAACCCGGAGCTTTTTACATACCACTGCTAAATTGTAGGGGCAATCCATTGTGAGCAAACCTTTTCAATATCTTGGCTATGAGTAGGTAATTGATGATGATGGGTGTTCTGCCCGAATGCAGGTCCTGACTGGAAGGCCCCTGGGTAAGATAATGTCCTAAGGACGAGACCTACAGTTTAAAGTTGGCTGCGAGCCACCTTCTGTCCCCTACCCCACCGGGAATCAAACCTATCTAGTTTGTCATTATTCACAATATCCCTAGTTTGTAATTACTCACAATACTATTCTTAGGACTTGGCGGTGTGAAAATTCAAAAGTGTTTCTAAACCCCATGGTTTCATCTGGAAACATTGGAGAACTCTGGCAATAATTTCGGAACGGGCGAAAGCCATAGTGCTGTCACTGCCCATTAAATTAATTTTATCTTGTCTGGCAATCACTTGAATATATTTTAAACCTATTGTTTTAACTTAATGAATCGACGTGAATCCTGTAATTCACGTTTTTTTTTTCACTTTGGGTATTGCTTGCTCTATTGATCACATACAATTACGTGTAACTACAAAATAGTTTATCTATAAATTAGCTTTGTTCTTGAACCCAGCTATGGCGACCTCGACACTCGTATAGACCTCCACCCATGAGGTTGCTAGTTCGAATCCCGCCTGGGACACGGATGTTTCTGAATTTAATAATCTAACACATATAACAGAAAGTTTCCAATATCAGTAGTTTCTTTTTTCGCTCTGTACTGAAGAAGTTCGATGAGGACAGGCACGTACCCAGAATTTGGTTTTGGGAAGGGGCCAAGAGCTTTCGGGGGTCCAAGGTGTGTCTGGGCATGAAATATATATTAAATATGTACGCCTGAAGGTACCATACACTATTTTTTCATAAAACTCTGAGTTGGGGGGTACGGACCCCCTGGACCCACCCCCTAAATACGTCCCTGGATGCGGAAATGAGTGATCCGGAGTTTGAGTGAATATTGTGAACACAATATGTAATGTTCACAAGAAATATATACATGAAGTATACAAAAAACATTCAAAAGGCCTTCCAAAAAGACAAAGTTACTATCCTTACTTCTTGTGCGCGTACGTATTACTTACTGTATATTTGCTAATCACACACAACCTCGAGAATCTCAGAAAAAAATGTTAAAATGTGTAAAATAAGAGTAGTAGTTCTTACACAGTGATCCTTGTATGTGAATTCATAGCTGTTCAACTAATAAGCTTAATTAGTCACTTCATTTATATTTCTTGTAAAATTGATGAGATTCAAATTATGCGCGCTCCCCATGCGCCGTCTACGGCGCGTGCACATCGCACAGGGGGGATAGCTTCACATTTCTTTTTTACAGGTAATTTTTTCAGTAGTTGCTAACTGTACAACAATGAAATAAGTTATTTTCTGAATACAGTATTCTTAGGTAATGTTCCACTTTTAACTTTGTATTCGCTTTCACACCTATAGTCCTTTTGTATACATTTTTTTCTAAAAATCTTTTCAATAACATATTTTCTTCATTTGCTTTATCATTTCCTCATGACAAGCATTTGTTACTCTATTATTATGATTTATTTATTTTCAAATTTCTGTGAGGATCAAACTGAAGCTGCCCCAGCTACGGCTTATTCTACTAAAGTTAAAATTTAATAGAAATCATAAGAAAATTAGATCATAGTATATTTTGTCTTTAAAGAACAGGCTTGAAGAACACAAAATCCAACCTTGACGAAAGAGGAAATTTGAGAAATTGGAAGAAAAAGGCATATAGGTTCAACCATTTAGATGAACATCCGAGGTAGGAAAAAAAAAAAGGTTTCCTTCCATTCAAAATAATGACCGCGACACACTCAAGAACAGCTGTCAATAGAAAGACGAAAAATATAACCATAGAGCCTGAGGGCCAAAAACGGAAAAAAAAAAAGAGACACTACTCTGGTTCATGTTTCCGTAGTTAGACAGAATATTGAATGGATCTATTTCCTCAGGGTTGACAGTACAAAGTAAAGAAATTATTCCTTCCATGACTGAACTTCTGAAGTATTCTATGAAAATAAACATGTTTGTCTTCTTGTATTCATAATTTAGTTGCACACGTTGATGCTTTAAAACACGCAGGTATAAATGTCTTAGGATAAAAACAATTAAATAAGAGAAAAATAATTTTAACGTCAATTGAAAACAATATGTGCACCGGCAACACTCACTCTGTAAAATTGCCATACCACGCCCTCGAAACTTCCCCCGCGCGTCTCTAAAAAGTTTTGGATTCGTTTCCTGAGTTGAGCGAAAAGGTAATGAAGACTCTTAAGGGAACCGAACGGGGTAGACGCCTAATGTCCAATCCATACGTTCACGTCAAGGGGCCTGTTAGTACACAAGCAACTGCGTGGCGAAGGAACATGGATGGGCTGCTCACCAACCCGCATTTGCAGACAGTGTGGTGAGGATGATGGTACAAGTAAGGAAATAGTATCGGAGGAAGGAATGCAGCTGGCAACGGCAGCGGTCACTCCTGCAGGAAGTCAGAGGGTCAAAATGCCTGGGTTTGGACTGTAGATTGTCAGGACACCTACACGGCAACTCGAACGGACCTGTACGTGGCGACCAGGTAAGTAATAATATAGTGTATATTTACACGAGAGATAAGCAATGAAATGTTGGCGATCTCAAATAAGAAAAAAAAAGATTGACATGAGAAAGAAAAAGTTGATTAATCATATTACAGAATACTAAAATGGCAGTTACCGAATACTAAACTGGTAATAAACATGTGCATACGCATTTACATTGACGCACAGACTTATTTTGAAATCAAGAAAGATCACGCATCTTGATAAATTATTGTGCTGTAATCGGGTACTTTGAATTTAATTTTTTAAGTCCTTGAGGAAACTCAGGCTCAGACCAGATGGATGATGATGGAATTATTTTGGAATGATTAGTGGAATGAAGAAAGTGGGAGGAAACGGGAAAGCCCACAAAGGTGGGAGGAAACGGGAAAGGTTCACCACAAAGCTCACATGGCACGAGGAGGGTTTGAACCGACGAACCCAAGCGCCAAAGGTGAGCGCTTTAACCATTGAGTGACCACGGTCCGCTCTATTTAGGTACTGTTTGGGCCTTCCTGAGTATGAAAACAGTTGATGTTGCTTCGCCGAATTCACGTGGAGTCAATTACAAAGTCAATAACGCAGCGAAAGTTGTGAGGATGAGATAAAAGCCAGCAGCAAAATGTATTTCAGCAACATTCTGACGTAATTCGAAAACTGTTGAGTAGGGATGGCCAGATTCCGATCCAAAAGGATCCGGATATCCGAAACTCGGATCAGGTATCCAGTCCAATGAATTCGTCCGATTTCAGTCGCAGATTCAAAGACCAAGAATCGGATTTCGTTCTTATGATGCATCTGAAACTGCGGTGCCGGGATGGTAAATTATGAAAGGTCCTGGCTAATTTTTTCCCCATTCTGTGCCTACTTCATCCAGGCTTGAGCCAAAGGAAGAAAAGAGAAAGGGAGAGAATTGAATTTTTGAATGTTATTTATGGCCTCTAGACGTCTAAGGCGGGGAATAGGAGAGAATTCGGGAAGGGGTCGGCCAGAGCCAATTTTGAAGATGCCACGCCACATTTGCCTGGTGTGACTGAGAAAAAAAAACAATCAGAAAGGTCGACCTCTGGGATTGAACCCCCGACCTCCTGAATCCTACGCCAACGCTCTACTACTGAGCTGCGTCGGTTCAATGAGAGAGAGAGGAAGTTCTCTTTCCGTTTCCTTCTCTTCCGGGGAGAGAGACCGGGATGAGGTAGGCAGACCATGAGGAAGGCATTGGCCACGGCCTTTTATAGTTTGCCATAAATAAAGCCAGTTTAATTCAATGTATCTGAAACTCGAAAAACATATTTTATAGAAATAGTTGTATAGTTGATTGTTATTGTTTTTGTTCAAAGTTAGTTGATAGGAACATTTTTTAACGACCTTTATTTTTTTTTAAATACATGCTTTATTTCTCAAAAGCAAATTACGTAATCTGGAAAAGGAATTTCTATTTTTTTTTTACCTCGCTGCATGCTTAAAAGGGGAGGGAGGAGGACATGTTTTTGTTCTTTCATTTATGTTTATTGCGTAGTGACTGATAACCACGTCACAGAGCAGAGGGTAGTCACGGTGGGCGATGGGGGAGGATGGGGTTTTAAGAGACAAGCAGACGCTGTCGATTATTTGTTTTCCTTTCGTCACTCCAATATATGTATTATTAACAGAATATTATATGACTTGTTTCAATGGGACTACTCTTGCAATTCATGTATAACTCAGCCATTTCTTTTTTTTGATTGTTTTCCCTCTCTTCTCTCACAATACCCCAAAATGAAGAGTAAAAGAAACCAAAGTAAGACTTATCGTTCGGTAGTGAAAAAAAATCCCCCAAAATATGTACGAATTAGGAAAGATTATGATGATGTGTCCATGTCCCAGATATCCGAATACTCGCGGTTTCAGATATCCGATATCTGGATCCGTTTGGTAATACCTACTCTAGAATGATTGGAATTATAGCACAGTACGTCAAGTTTTGGAGCTGGTCTATGCTTGAGACCCGGCTTGACCCGGTGACTCGATTTAGATTTAATCACCCGGAAGACAAAGTAGAGTATTTGATTATTTCCTTGCGTTGGAGGGGTAACCGATCGCGGAGGTGTTACCCTCCAGAGAACGAAAATTACGAAACTGGAGCTCATTATGTTCTCAGACCGGGTCAATCGGGTCAAGTTTTAGACCACATCACGTATGTCTGGGTCTGGCCAGGTCACCAAAACTGACCTTCTTTCAGCTCTGCCATGCTACTTCCTCTATATAAGTTATTAGTATTATTTTTTCAGAATTTCAGAGGAATTTAGTATTTCAGTATTCCGATAGTCTTAAGTATTGGCACTGTTTCTTGTTTCGGTATATTATCGGAAAATACCGAATTTTCGTTATTCCAAAATATCGATTTCGGTATATCGATATTTTTGACAGCACTAGGATTAGCCATATTAGATGTTCTTATATCAGCCAAGTTGCCTACAGTTTTGGTTAACTCATGTAATTTGGAGAATTAGATTGCGTGTATAAAACAATTTAGCCCTTCATTTTTCCTCCTGTCAGGCGATTAGAACCGAATGCAAATAACTGATAAGCATAATTCGGAATTTTAATGAAATCTCATGTGCAATTTGCTAAATTAAAAAAACAGTAAAAATACACGTAAAATTGTAAAACACGCCCATTCAAATCTAAAATATGAGAACACAAAAATAACAAATATTTAACAAATAAATAGTTTAAGTGCTTGTATTGGGGTTCGAACCTAGGTCGTCATATTAATATAGAGACAAGAATTGCATGTTGGAGGGTCTGATTCTTTCGCTGTGAGCTTCAACAAGAAACATTCTACGTCACGGATTATCAGTTTGTGTTGTTAACGAAACAGCGAGTCAACTGCGGCCGAAAAGTTTTCCTGCTCAAGTCTAGACTAGGCTACACTCGCGTTGCGCCTTAAGGGGACTGTTGTCGTTTTCTATTTTCCGATAATATTGTATTAATGTTATTGATCATTGTTTCAAATATCAAAAGAGATCACGTTTGTTTGCTTGGCAGTGACTTTTGTAAAATATACACCCATTAATTATAAAATAATTAACAATTAATTATGCAAATTATCAACATGGAGTTATACATTATGAAGCCCGAAATTAACATCGAACGGAAACATATGCTTCCTTCAACTTTATTCTACGAAATTAAATAATTCACAAAACCTTGACCTTTCTAGATAATATAATATAATTTATTATATATAAATATACACATATCAAATTTAACTATTTGTGTACGAGATATTAGACTTTGTTTTTAACCGTTGTTTCTGCAAAAGCTGTTAATATTTTTGATAATTTTCTTTTTGGAATTACTGAACTGATAATTTGTCTTTCATTTAGAACTATTTTCTACAACTTTAACCGTACGAACTTAACAAGGTACATGAAAAGCTTATGTGCGCTGTAATTATTATTCATTCTTCCCATTTATACCCAGTAAGCTGGCTCCACTCGTAAGAGTCGTGGATTCTCCCATGAAATGCTAGAAGGTTAGAAAGTGTTGACATCAGGACAGTTTTGTTCCAAGTTCTGTGGGATGGCAGGAGATTGATGATTTATTACTCCATGGTCGAGTTTTCTCGCCCCTCTCTGTTCTACAAGGTCACTCCAAACCAGAGGGAACGCTGGCCAAACCAAGCTCCTTTTGTATTTTAGACAGAGGCGAGGTTTTTTTTTGTTTTTTTTTTTCGTAACTTCACTCTTCAGTTCACACAGTTTATGGTCATAAGTTTCACAACTGACAACGGTGGTACTTGGTAGATGTTGAGTTCTGTGTTTCTAAGGGCATTCAGAACAACGTAGCTACAAATAAAATGAAAATAACACCTTGTTGAAAACCTTTCTAACCTCATGAGGCATGACATTAAATGTTGTTTACTTATTGCCTTATTTTCCATGGTGTAGTTAAAGCCATAAAAACTAAACTAAATATGTAGAAAAACTTCGAGAGAAACAGGATGCAATACTATTCTAGATTACGCCAAAGGTTTGTCGAGTCAAGAACAAGTAGAGTTCCAGTATTCGAAGAATCAATTAGCCTTGTGATCACGGGCGTAGCCAGGGAGGTCGAAGGGGTCCGGACCCAATCTGTAAATCGGATTTCTATGTAAAATTAGTAGATTTTTAGGGCAATTATGTACATTTTGCATATTACATATAAACCCTAGATCCGTAAAATAAACTGGTGGACTAACTCCGAAACGAAATTCAGAATACGCGCCCGCTTGTGGTGTATGTCTCTTCTGTAATCTCCACTAGCAGCTCATGTGTTTCGAATTATGTACCAATACGTTATTTTTGCGTAGCGAATTAATAACAACCATAATGATATAACCTGCGCTTAAATATTTTCGATGGCATTACTTGTGCTTCATTTCTTTCTCTTCCTCCAAATCAGGGACTTGTGGTTTCTGGTTCTATTATTGTCCAGAAAAATAATTTTTGAAAAGCATTCGCTGGCAATACATATGTTACTATTTTCATAAGGGTTCTTCACCCTAAAGATGTGTAACTCTCTAAAGCCCTGTTTGTGAACTGTGTTGTTTTTGAACCCCTGGAAAAGTAAGTTGAGATTGTATGCCTCTGGATTCTACTCCAAGACCTTCCGAATATGCAGCCACTTCTCAACAATTGAGCTCCGGCCGCATGGTCTTTGCATTTTATATTTGACAACATACTTTATATAACAGCAAATGTACGCTCAATTTCAAACTGAACGTGTAAGTATGGGAGTGATTATTTTCGAGCTTGAGTATGGCGCCCTAAATTTTCCTAGCTCCATATCAAACATATGGAGCTAGGAAATTTTAGGGGGGATAGGAAAAATAAATCGTACCTTGCATACATGCATGGAAATTAAAGGTCAAACATATACTTCGTAAAATTTTAATTATTTTCTAAATCCAAACCTATAACAATTAAGCTCTTTCAACAATGAACAAGAAAAAAATAAAATCGTCACGGATAGAACTCGTGTATTGGTTATGAACTTCCTTCCCTGAAAGAAGTTAGAATTCTCTAGACTTGAATTTGTAGTAGCAGCATTGAAATTTCTTGCAATGATAAAAATACATTAGACATATACGGAGATAATGCTGCCATTTTTGGTGAAGATCTTTGTTTTACATTAACCTTAAATATATATTGTTGGTACAACTGTGTATTTTTATAGAGTATATCGCATTCCAATATTTTCGAATCGAATATAACATATAAAACAAAATATCAGCGCTTTATACATAGTTTTAGAAGAACTTTCCGATAGCAAATTTCTGAAAAGATGTCCTTGACGACCCCTTACGAAGTTGCAAATTCATTTGGAAATTTCTTGTGCGAGAAATATTACAAAATAATATTCAAAGGTTAATTGAGGACCTGAATTACAAAACATCCCAAGTCCACCGGAGTATATTTTATTTCAGGAGGAACAAAAACAATCTAAGGTTTTGGTAAGTTATTCTGTTCAGCAGAAATTATTTTATATTAAAAATGGTTTTTGAGTTGGCATTAAGAAGTAAGACTTGAGATGTTTTGCAATTCAAGCCTTCAGTTAACGTTTTGTGATAATAAAAGAGCATTGTTAGACGTATCGGGTGCGGTTCGAAAGGTCCATGCAAATTTTATAAAATTAGATAAGAAATAAAGGAGAAGGAGAAAAAAGGAGGAATGTCCATTTTCGGGTTCTGTGTCCTTTCTGTTGGTGAACGTGGTACTATTGAACGGAATATTTCATACGTCCTGAGACGTAGAACTGTCCTTGGAAAAAGCGGCTAAAGGATTGGCGAACTACTTTCTGTACAAGGTTTTCAACATTAAAACACGTTTTTCTCGAAAAAGTATTTTTGAGACATTCCTTGTTTTTCCTCTTACCCTTCAAATGAAATATGTTTGCGATACCTGAAGATAATTTCTTTCCCATATTTAACTTCCGTAAATTACCAGTCTACCTTCGCCATCAACTGAACTTGATTGTTCAATAAAAACCGCAGCTATCACAACAAAAATGTCTGGGAATATTAAGTCGATTCCTGCCTGGAACAAACAATTGATAGACCTACCTACCTATTATTTTCTTTGGTTATTGTTTACCAAAATAGTACTGACTGTTGTATATTTTGAAGTCGATAGAAAATTTTCGCTTCACCAGCGCTCGTCTGACAACAAACTCGAGCTACATTTTCTCTGGTAATAGGCTGTGAAGTACCTTGACCATTCGCGGGGAAGGGAACAGTGGCGTAAGTAAGGGAGGATATGGGGGATATATCCCCCCCCCCTTGACTCCAACTTTATGAACTTGGAAGGAGAGTATTTCAACAAGAAAAGAATGAAGTTATGTTTGGAAACATATAATTGTTAGTTAAAATATAAAATTAATTGTAAGGGCGGTAACAGCACTATAGCTTACTACCGTCCCGATATAATTGTAACTTTATTCATAGACAGACAAGGGTCGTATTGTAGATTCTGCGTTGTAGTTTCACATTTAGAAAGATGTGGTAAATAACCATTAGGACATCCAGCAGTATAACAATTCTTTGACAATACCGATAGTACCGAAAAAAAAAAAAAAACGATTTCTAGACCGTAATGAAGAATGTAGTAATTCATGTACGGATAGTCCCAACCCAACTATGCTAGAACGAAGAAAATTTGAAAATAAAACATTTAAAATCTATGGTTGAAGCAGTTACTTTCTACGGAAAGAAATAACTAACAGCTTTGGGGAAATTGAATCTCCTTGCCATACCCCCTTTCCAACTTTAAATTTTTCACTTTCTTGATGTACGCATTTTCGATGCCTTAATGTTCAAGTGATTTAAGTACTGCTGACAAGGAGACCGAATCCAAAGCTTTTCCGAAATCTATGAATCCCAAACATAGTGGAATGAAGTTCATATTCATTAGTCCGTTCCATAACTTCATTCAGTGTTTGTATGTGGTCCGTTGTGCTAAATCCGCGACGAAATCCGGCTTGTTCCCTTCCCTGGTTAAAATCCAAGACCCGTTCAATACGATTCAAAATAATTTTGGTAAACATTTTGTATAGAACTGACAGTAAACTATTTGGTCTGTAGTTTTCGACGCGTTCTTTGTCGCCTTTCTTGTACAACAAAATTATAACAGCATTATTCCACCTTCTGGGTATTTCTCTCTTCCTCAGGCACATTGAGAATAATTTCGCAAGTTCCTCTTTCATCTTTTCACCTCCCCATTGAGAGAGCGAATGTTTCACCTATAGCATAAAAATTATGAAGTATGAAAATGCTGATATAAAAGTATAACGCAATCCATGATTTTACAGAATTAACCCAATTTGTGTTCGAAGCAATTATCCATATTTCTTTATTGAACAATTTCACAAGTTCACATTGAAATCATGTAATGAATTTAAATCATTTATAATTTATTCGTTATTTTTATTCGATTAAATTAGTATTTTTGTTACCATTAACCGTTGTACATATTCTTACCAAAGAAACACCTTCAGCTTCACTTAGTAGAAGCTGTGAATAATGCCAAAGATGCTGTTATAAAGTTTGAAAGAGCTGAAGCAAATTGTCTGAAGGAAAACAAAGTAAGTCGTAGTATATTTGAGTTTGGAAAAATGTATGAAAATATTTACAAAAATCCATAAAATGAAGTCTAATTACAGTATACGACATGCCCTTTCACGCATGTATCCCGAATTTTTCTTAGAGTTTTCACGAATTTTGGGGAGGTTCAAAGAAGATCTAGATGTGAAAATTAGATAACAAATACTGCGTCTTTTAAAATTACACCAACAAACTTGTGGAGGTGATTCCTTACATGAAAACAAGACGAAAATTCCTGAGACAAACTTTCGAAATGTGTTTAGTTTTGAAGCTTAAGGGTCCCGAAAGCGTGGGAAAATGAACTTCATATCTTCACATATCTAACATCACAAAAAGTAGAGTTGATACGGCATATTTCCGTCAAAGACTAAATCTACACTATCCCAAAATGCATCTTTCAAAATCCCACAATTGGCGCGCAAGGGATTCCCAGAAATTCTTTAGAGATGGTCGAAATGAGCATGAATGGGACGGTTTTCACCAGGAAACAATTATTCGTTTGAGCAAATTCGATATGTCAATGAGATTCCATACACCGAACAATTTTAAGAAATGCGTCGTTGCATAACAAGCAGGAGTAAGAATTGCATAATTTCATCGAATGTTTTATTTGTTATCAAAGAGATCAAATATCATTGTCCGATTGGATGCTGAGGATGACGTATATCGTCCTTACACGGGAAGTCTTTCAACTCATGCTATTTTCGATCCACCTCTACTTCAGAAATATTCCGGAATCTCCTACTTCTTTTGGGGAATCCCTTGCGCGCTCATTGCGGAATTTTGAAATATGCATTTTCAAATAGTAGGAAAGGTTTAGTCTTTGAGGGTACCGCGCCGCATCAGCTATACTGTTCGTGGTGTTAGAAATATGAAACTCTAAGAATCATTTCCCCACGCTTTCGGCATCCAGTAGCTCTGAAACTATGCACATTTCTAAAATTTGACACATTAATTGCGAATTTTGAAAGCAAAGCTAATAAAAGTGCAATGGAAGCATATCAGATTTCCAAGCTTTAATAAAGTGCTTCAGATTTTGTACAACCTGCGCCAAAGATTATATTTTATACTCTGAAACGAATAATTACGTATATCTTTGAAAAGTTCAAACTTTCAAATGTGCCTGAACGGTTTGGTAGTTTTACTAGAGAAAACTGTCATCAAAGTAAGCGTATAAGCATTAGTAAATGTTGGTCGAGAAACTCTTCGTTCTGTAGAAAATCCAGCCTGATGTTTCAAATATGGCTAATTTTTTATTAGAATTATGGCTGAACTATGCAAAATATACGGATGTAACATATTCATGCATTTAATACTTCCTCGCACAATACCGAAATTATGCTGTTATAAAATTATAGAAAAACAGTCCCTAAATATATTGTTTTTAAGAAATTTGTTTTGCTGGGTTGCATAACTGACACGGATATGATTTTCTATATATCCCCTCCCTTTAGAAATTCTTATCCACGCTACCGGAATGGGACGAGGGGTCGCATCCACGGATGATATTGTCAGCGTTCTAGAAGTAAAGACTCGCAGTGAAACCTCAATTCTTGCAAAGAACAGCTTTACAATTCTTCCTTTACTATGTGGTTTTGTTGATTACGGCTGGTCAATCAATCCTCTTGACACAAATATATGACTGTTTCCTACACATCAATAATACAAGATGCGTGCAATCATCTGGTTTAACATTAAGGAGAAGGAGAAGGGGGTATTGTAGAAGTTCGTCGCGATGGTATGGCAGGAGCTGTTGTCCACTTGTTCCATAGAGGTGAGAGAGAAAATTAATTTAGTTTTATTTATGGCATCCCAGGATCAAGCTGTTCTGTTATACGTCGAGGAAGAGGATGTTGGAAGGTTGTCGGCCAGGGCCCGCGATGCTATTTCACTTGGCCCTCGTCAAAATATGAAGTTTGTACTAGGTGTGATCCGCACCTAATATGTTAAGTTTCAGTACGTTATAAGAATGTATTAAATACATCGAACTTACAGGTAAGCTTTGGCGCTGCTATTTAGACCCTATATAGAACAGAACGCCTTTCAAGAAACCGAGAAATGAAATAAGCTACGTCGTTTTCCATACTCCCATGAGAAGCAAAGTATTATAGCAAATTCACATATAATTTTGTGGCCCTTTTGTCTCGGGGATTCTCAATTTGGCACCACAAACTCAACTGAGAGAGCATGAGGTAGAAAAGGAATTATTTTCAAACATCATCCACTCAGGGACAGTTGCTGCGCACATCACTGATATTTCGAGAAATATAAAAGAATAGCTAATTTTATTGTAATTTTTACAGCAATAAATGAGAGCACTGATATAAAAGATGGCACAACTTACTATGTTTATTCAAAGTGTGGACAAAGACTCGATTGTAAATTAGGAACTTCCAGATGTGGTACCGGTACCTATAAAAGACACTATCACAGCAAATGATATTTTCGTATCTTTCGACCAGATCGTCCATTTTCGCTTCAAAATGGTCAAAACTTAGTGTTTTACGCTTTTTGTCAGTGTCCGACCCGTTTTTATTTAAGTATCGCACTGTGCATATAATAGCAAATAATGTACAACGTAAGCCCCGATTCATTCAGCCAATCATTCAGGTATTCAGAGTAGGGTCATTGCACAAATCCTGCTATTCGAACAATTCAAATAAGACGGCATTGATTTGTGCAATTAAAAACACGGAACATTTGACTTTTTGAACTTTCATAGAACATAAACCTAAAATAGTGCGTCAAAAAACCTAAAAAAAAAATCATTTTTAATATTCTCAACGGATACTATCAATAACACTGTTACTTATTATTATAAGAGCGGAAATATATAATTGACTAAGCAACAAAATCTTCTTTATACGAAAAGCTAGTTTTTCTGAAAGAAATGCCCATTAAAATTACTCTGTTCCCTCATTTAAATGGTATTATTTTTTATTACTTCGAGGTCAACTATCATCGTCCGTTACATATCGTCGCCAATTTTCCAATACCGCCTAACAGTCATTTTGGGCGAAAATAGCTTCTCCATGTTTTGACTCGCATTCTGTCAAGGCAGCTATCCCCGAAATAGTTTTTAGTTTCCTTACAAGATAGTGGTGTAATACCGACAAGAGTAGTACCGCATATTCAGAACTTCATATGTTATGTGGAGTATAATATAGAACACGTTAAAAAAAAACAACAACTCAGAATTGACATTTTTGTTTCTTAACCCATGATACATTTCAACTCTTCAATTATATGAATCGTCGTGGCTAAGGTGGTAGCGCGCCTCACTACAAATCCAGCAGCACGGCTTCAAATCCCGGCCAGGACGCTGGGTATTTTTTTAAAATCGTGCTCTCATGTCTGGCGCTCTGAGGTGCACTCAGACCCTATCAAATTGAGTACCAGAGTCTCCTTGGTACTCCTGGTCACCCTGGGAAGGTAAAGGCGGTCGAGCGTAAGACTGACCACCTCACTTCGTACCGTAGGTCGAGAATATGTGGAGCGCTGCCTCCACATTCCCCATACGCCATTCACGGCGCGTGCGTATCGCACACGATACACCTGGTAAAGCTGATTCAGGCCATTTCTTGCGACTTTTCCTTTAGCCGTGGAGTGAACTAAATAATATTGGGGATGCGCTGGCTCAATGCTAGAGCGCAGACCTTTGGTCTGGTGCTAGAGGTTGTCGGTTCGATCTCTACTCATGCCATGATAGCTCTGTGGTGTACTACATGCACGGGTTATGAACAATTGATTCAGATTTTACACAAGCGAGAACGGCAATTTGTGAATAAAATTGCACAAATAATACATGTGATTTCAAGACAGAGTGTGTCAAAAGACAAAAGGGAATGATTTTCTCTTTATTAACATCAATAACTACCTTAGCCATGGGAGGATTTTCTCTTTATGAAACACACAAGTTAAAACAAGTGGTAAATCAACTTCAGCAACGAAATCAATACCTTAACGAACAAATTCAGAAGATTATGGAGAGCAACTATCAATTAACACACATTGTTTCTAATATAACAATAGCGGTCGAAAAAGTAATATCCCAAATGCATAATGATATACTTCAGTTGTTATGCACACAGTCAAGTAATGAGTGATTTTTGATAATATTACTAAATTTCGAAACATTTTGATAACGTGATACAGAGTTTACTACAAAATTCGGTAAACGACATTTTAATAAAACCATCATTAGCCAAGGAAATAATAGCAAACAACCCAGTACTTAGAGATTCTTTAGTATACGAAGATTTGGGAATCTTCTATCAGAGTTCAAAAAGCTTTCTCTTGTCATTTGATCCCAATCTTGCAAACTTGGATATTATAGTTCAAACTCCGGTCATAAAGAAATCAAATTATAATATGCTTTATAAAATTTTCAACAACGTTTTTTTTTGTCAGAGACAACGCATCTTCGTTTGGTCGTTCCAGAATTCGCAATCAAGACGGATTCCACAATTTTTGAAATCGATCTTTCTATATGCCGACGGCATCAGATGTTTACCTTATGTAAAATGCATGAACTGGCTAAGACTCAAAAGACTGATTGTTTGTATGACTTGATATTTCAAAATATATCTCAAAATTGTCAAATCAAACCTGCCTTATCAACAAAAAGGAGTTCTATACGTACACAACCACCGGCCTTCACATTGCGAGTAGAAAGCAAATTAAAATTATACGCCAGCATAATCAAATATATATCAAGAAGGAACAGGATTCATTTCATACGTATTATTTCAAATTTCAGGACTTTGATAGAGTCATTACAGACAGCCTGAACTTACCAACAAGACGTACTACAGATATGGAAGTTGAGTATATTACTATTAACGGGACGTTATCTCTTAATTTTACTTTGAATCTGCAAACTTTACAGAAGTCTATTACTTCTTTACATACATTAATGGCTAATGAGAAAAATGATTTACCGAACAAGTTTTCAGAATATCACCTTCACGCTTTCCTTCCATTGTCAACTATCGCTCTAGTCATTTTATTGTTAATTTTATTTTTAATTATTGCTATTATATTGTACTGCACATATTATCGCTTACGAACATCGCCAAATTAATACAAAACGCCTAAATTATCTATTGCATAAATAATGCCCATACTGGAAACTATGGTTTTCCTTAGCATATTGGCCTTAGTAATAGCAATTATTATTGTTTATTCGTGGTTTAAAATTCAAAGGACTTTAATGACCTATCATGCAAAATCCACGGACAGTATATCACTTGACATGATTCCAGACATTTATAGTGCTACCACTCATAACAGTGCAAACAAAGAACAAAAGTTCTCACCACAAATCATGGAACTGAATAGTGCAAGTTTACCGACATCAATCAGTGATCTTGTCTATAACTATTGAACAACTGGATACACCTTGCTACCCTGAGGATAATGACGTCCTAAAGACCGAATCTGTTTGGTTTACCAAGAAACTGATATCCAAACATCAAAACTACGCAGTGTCAGTGATATATAACCGACAGATTTATAGTTTTATATATATATATATAGTGTTATCAGTAAATAGTGTAAATTATGGGGATGGAACGTTCTACGACAGAAGAATTTGAAATATAGTTCCCCAGATAACTGTGTGTCTACATTTAACGGGAGAGGGAAAATGTAACGTTCCAAGCGCTCGCTCATAATCAAAATATAAACAAGATAGTAGTGTGTACTATGTGTGTGATACGAGTGTTACAACATAATCAAGAGAAAACGTAAACAGCGCAGACGACAACCTGAGTTTCATCAAGACAACATTGATGGAGCTGCTACCGCTTCGAAGGAGTAGTCAGCAACATCAGCAAATTTAGCTCTATAAAAAGACCGACACACCAATGTAAACCATTACTTTCCCGGGTGATCACTTCTCTTCTCTTTCCTAGTACTCAGTTGCTTCGGACTGGTACGCTCCTTCCCACCTGTACACTCAGTTGCTGTCGGATTGGTGTGCTTCCTAAACCCGCTCTTTCAGTTGCTGTCGGACTGGAGGGTTTCCTATCCTGCTCACTCTGTTGCTGTCGGACAGGTGGGCTACCTAATTAAACCTGTGCTCAGTTGCTGCGGACTGGCACAAAATCCGGTACTCAGTTGCTGACGGACTGGTACCTTCCTTCCTGCACTCAATTGCTGCGGACTGGTGCTATACCAAATCCTTCTATCTTCTACGAGGCCTACACCCAAGAAGAAGAAGCCAGAAAACTTATTTTATAATAACTTTTCAGTTTGTAAAATTACTTTGGTACGGGAGACTCTTTTTATTAATCTGAAGAACTTATATTATTTTTATAATAAAACTGGTGATGAGCAAAACTCATACCCCGTGTATCTTTGTCTCTACCTATATTTCCACAACCAACAGGGTGTTCCCAAGGGAACATTACGATACTGTATAATTTGCAGAAAACGAAGATAAATTATGGATAAACGTCACTTGTAACATTTTGTGATGATTTTTGGTGAATTTTTTGCTTAACACCAACAAAATAATATTAAATAGCCATACAGTTTTGAAGTAAAAAATATAATGAGTAATATCTTTATCAAGGATTTGAGTATGATACTCAACCAGATATTAATTAGTATTTAAAGAAAATCAAAAGTTTTAGCTTAAAGGTATTCCATTTAAATTTAATTTTCTTAATCTGTTGCCAACAAAGAAGACAGTCCTTTAAAATACAGTTGAAGTGAAATAAAAGAATTATTTAAAGCAATGGTAATAGAGGGAATCCGTTTCAGGCTTAAGCAGCAAGTGCTGTGAGTCCTTATACAACCACTCTGTCCATCTCTTGACAACTTTCAACTCAGAAACTACTAAGACAACATGAAGCATGATGCTATGCTATGTTCTCCTTATTTACTGTCTCCTGCCAAGCAATTGTTGGGAGTTACTTGAACAAAAACAATAACTTAAAAATAAAGTGAACAGAATTGGTGTCTTATTTGTTGTAAAAAAAATTGACCATCTGATGTCCCGTTAACAATTTGCCTTAACAACGGGACTCATGGTGAAAAAAAGGACAGTCCCGTTAAAAATGGAGAAGTCTGGTCACCCTACTATAGAGTCGTAAAGCGCCGTCAATAACATTTAATTAAATTCATGGAGAGAATACATTTATCCGCATTTTCTCTTGCTTCATTGAAGCTAGCTAATAGTTTCGCTTTTCTGATGATTTTCCCGTCGCTTAAACGTAAACAGTCTATCTACAGTCAGTTAATACTAAGGATCATATAATTTAAGAGAACTATATAATTTTGCATTCGGGACAAAAAGTAATCAGGACAGAGAGGCAACTCGAACTGACAACCCTTTGCTTCAAGGTGGCCAGCCTTAACCACTACGCCACAGAGGGAGCTGCACTATCGGACTTTCATCAGCGTTTATTAGACCAGCATTGAATGACAGTCTTCACTTCAAAATTACATCAAAAGAATGAATTGGGATAAGTTTCAAAGACATTTGACCTTCCCTGAGATAGAAGTCCGAACTGATGTGGACCAGGTAGCTTCAAATTTGGAGGGCTCAATCAGGCAAGCAATTAGAGCTTCTTGTCCGCTGCAGGGGAAGATTAAGACAAATACCACGGCTCCTTTCTGGTGTCGGGAGCTGGAAAGAATGAGGAGAATTGTCAGGGCAAAAAGGAAGAGCTATCAATTGGCACAGGACCCGGAGCTTAGAGATAGAAAACTAGAACAATACAGAACGGTCAAGAACGAGTATAAGGAAAAAATACGCATACGAAAAAAGGAGTCTTGGGATGCATTTGTAGAAGACAACCTAAAAATGGACGCATGGGGCTCGCCATACAAGTTTTGTATGGAGAAGACAACACCCACAACTCTAGCAACATTAAAGAAAACGGATGGAAACTATACCACAACGTGGAAGGAATCAGTAGAACTATTAATGGAAGAACTTATACCAAAGGATATGGAAGAAGAAGAAACGGAAGAACAGCAAAGAATGAGAGCGAGAATGAAGGAAATATTAGATCAAACGGTAACAGAAGAAAATGATGAAATGACAGTGAAAAATTTTGAAATTGATCAGGCAATTAAATCTCTAAAAAATAAAAAAGCTCCGGGCCCAGATGGTATTAAATCAGAAATTCTCAAGAAGACTAAGGACTTATGGATCCCGTACCTGGCAAGGCTCCTCACCGAATGCTTGAGGCAGGGAAGATTCCCGGGAAAATGGAAGGAAGCCAACCTAATAATCTTTCTGAAAAGCAGAGAGAAGCCAAGGTCTAGTCCAAAATCCTATAGACCTATCTGCCTTCTGAACGTCATTGGTAAGGTCTTAGAGAAGATAATTGTAAATCGCTTGCAAGCAGCTAGGAAGGGAATTGAGGAAGATCAGACGCAATTTGGATTTAGGAAAGGAAGGTCAACCGAGGATGCTCTGAATAAGTTCTGCGATGGCGTGAGGGGGGCAGATGGTAAATATGTTTTGGCAATTTTCATTGACATCAGGGGAGCCTTCGACAACCTGTGGTGGCCGGCCCTATTTGTAAACCTTAAGATGAGCGAAATACCAAATTACATAATAAGGATACTCGGGGACTACTGTACGAACAGAACAGTCAGCCTGCATGCCCCAGGAGAAAAGATGACCCGGAGACCGAATAAGGGATGTCCGCAGGGATCTATCTGTGGCCCAGTCTTTTGGGACATCTGCATCGATCCCTGCATAAAGAAGATCAACGAAATGAAGGAAGCAATGTCAATTATCGCCTATGTGGACGACATTGCAGTATTGGTTGAGGCAGATACCAGACGCGAAATGGAAATTAAAGCAACGAAAATATTAGCGACAATACATGAATGGTGCGAAACTAACAAACTGACGGTCTCTGCTGAAAAAACTCAGTACATGATATTTAAAAATAAACTAGAAAGAAACCCTATAATAAAATTTAATAATCAAAACTTAAAAAGAGCTAAATCATTTAAATACCTAGGGATCATCATTGATGAAAAACTAAACTTTATTGAGCATATAGAAGCTACGAAAAATAAAATAATCAAATTTGGCAATAAAATAACTTCAATAGCTACAACAAGATTCGGGCTGCCTATAAAACATATCAAATTATATCATAACCAAATTATTAATTCAATCGGCACGTATGGATCTAGTGTGTGGGCACACAGGCTGACAGAAAATAAGAGTTTAGCAGATAAACTGGATAGCGCGCAAAGATCTGTATTAATAAGAATGTCCGGCGCATATCGAACTACACCTGGGGTGGCACTAAACATAATATTAGGAATAGCGCCTCTGCATTTGGAGAACATCAAGTCTGCTGCTTTGTATTGGATGAAGAAAAATAATATAATAAGAGCTACGGAAATCTTAGGAACCTTGCCAAACAATAAGGAGGAAATAGAAGAAATTGTTATATCTAAATGGCAAGACCTCTGGGAAAGAAGTAGAAAATCTAGAAGATTATATGGAATAATAGAAAATATACACAACCGACTGCAATGGAGAGGATGGAACCCGAGCAGAGGCGCTGTACATTTTTTGAGTGGCCATGGGCCGTACCGAAGCAAATTATATGAATTCGAACGAGTTGACTCCCCGATGTGCGTGTGTGGCCTTGAGGCGACCCCGGAACATGTGGTCCTCGAGTGCCCGGAAAACCAAGTAAATAACGAAGGAACAATTATACAACAAATAGTTGATTTAAGACTGGAATTACAAGACACAACAGTACGAGACATAATGGAAAATGAGGAAACTAGGAACTCTCTGGATCTACTCGCGGCGAGGATTTCGCATATATATAAAATGAGATATATTAATAGGCAATAAAACCGAAACAATAAATAATTCTACGAATTACCCTACTGAGCAACAAACTCAAGCAAATGTATATAGACTAGATTCCTTGTGTCCGTGTAACCATGTGTTCGTCCGCTCGATCGTTCGCTTGCTCGTTCGTTCGGTCGGTCGATTGTGTATTCGTTGGTGATGAATCGGGTATTATGTATGCATGGCGAGTGTGAGTGTAAGAGGGATATTTCAGTCTAAAGTAATGGTTGAATGATGTCATGCGAACTTTGTGGATTTTAGATCTTCTCCACGGTCGTGGCAATCGCGTACCCATTTCCTAGAAGACAGAAATACCTAAAACTAATAATAACGGAGCGCTCACGATGTTGTACGTATGATCGAAGGTAAAACCTTTTGTTCGCTCCCAGAGTTGCTGCCGACTTGTAGTCAGGACAGCGCTCCAGCTCTGGATGGCAGGAACTTAAAAACTGCGGAAGAAATATAATGCAGCGAGTGCGCGAGTGAAAGTGAGAAAATGCGTGTGATGTGAGGTGATGGGCGCGGCGAGTCTGGAAGAGAGAAGAGGAGGAGTTCCCGGAACCAGCCCCGATCCATGGATCTGGAGGAGAAATCCCGCTGCCCGGGGCCCTGAATCAACTCGACCGGCTTGGAGCCGCGTACAGAATGAATGGTAGTATGAATGGAGGAATGAATGTGACTTTATGTGTTTTCTATAAAATAGTCAGTTAGTGATACTAGGGGACATATAGTTTGCTGGGATAAAGGTAGTTACAAGTAGTACAGATTAGGTAATGAGTAAAGATTAGAATTAGAAAAAGAAAGACAAATAATGTAAAGTAGAAACTCTCTAAGCTCAACTAGAGAACGGATACAAAATAGGAGTTCCAATTGTGTTAAAACACTAATAATAAAGATAATAAACAGTAAAGTATGAATGAATGAAAGAGAAAAAACAGACAAATCTAAAACTCTCATAAATCAAATCAGAGTTATGCACAAATAATAAATAAGAACTAAATGACAATAATAAAAAATTTAAATAATAATGTCACAAACAGATATAAATGAATAAATAACTGAGGTTTGTATGGCTCAAGTCACTTGTATATGTAAAATAATGTATGCATTGCTAGTAGAAAAAATAAATAGTAACTTTCCCCCCAACTCGCGGAAATAGGGCCCAGGTTTATCCATCGGGAACTGGGCTACAGAAATATCCCCCCTCAGTCCTCCTATACTCTTTTCTTTTTTTATCTTTTTTTTGGATACCAGTTTAAATCTATGCAATTTCAGGTCCTACGGACTCCATGTCTCGACGCCGAGAAGGGGTCGAGACAGGGAGACCACTTGGGGGATGGCCTACCCCAGCTTTGAGGAGAATCCCTTTTAGATTCGCTGCGCCCCTCAGGCGCTCGAAACAAAGCTGTGCTAAGAGAGCAAAGAGGTAGGGGTGGCAGGAGGGTCCTTAAATAAAAAAAAAAACTTCAAAATTTAAAACCAATCTTACGTGTTTCTTCGCGACTTCTTGGGAATATAATAGTTTCTGCTACATGATTATGCAATGCATATTTTGTATCTGTAGCTTTTGCTTCTGTAATGTTTTTTTTGTAATTTCATTTGCTCGTAATACTAAAGATATACAGTGTTTCAGATAGCGAATAGAAATATCCCTTCTTTCCTCCCAGTTTCCCCTTGAAATTCTCTCTCTTGCCAAATCTCTCAGTTTTTGACTTAATCTTTTTCGGCCATTTCTACATGTTTCTGTTTTTTCGGAATAGTTTCATTATTAGTATTTTTGTGATAAAATATCAGGAAATATTTGTTTCCACATACTTAACGTATATAATGATTAAGCGAATACAGGGTGAAAATTATTATTTGTCAAAAACTGCCAAATAAAGATTTGCGAAAAAAATTTTGAGCATGAGTGTACACA
>JAGDQP010014232.1:0-22166 GCA_022664845.1 Lepisma saccharinum | reverse complement strand
ATATATATATATATATATATATATATATATATATATATATATATATTTATATACAGTAAATATAGTAAAACATAGTAAATATATTGGGTAATGGCTGTCATAATTTTGTATCGAATAAACAAAGGTCTACAGTGTGCTTTGTGAGGAGAACCAGAAATAAGTGATAGTTTTCTTCTGCAGAAATAAAATATCACCAACATGGCTACATGATACTATCTGAAATTATGGTTTGAAAAAATGAAAAATAAGCTGATCTAACATAGTTATCAGGCACATACTTCTTAAGTTGCTTTAAAGGTAAATTACTCTACACAGTTTGCCATTAATATATTTTATGTGATTATCCCATGATAGTCTGTAGTGTATTTGGATACCTAAAATTTAACACTGTTAGAATCATCAACAGGTAGTCTCTCTTATTTAAGCTATTGTTCAATGGACCCTATCTCTTATTTAAACTATTGTTCAATTGGAGTTTTATTTTCACTGAATAGAAACCCGTTTGTTCTGAACCAGCAAGATGCATTGGATATTGTACTTGCAGATATCTTTTTGGGGTTATTAATATAACCATTACTTTTGCTTGAGGAGCAAGCAATCACATTCAGTTACAAATACTTTTAGAAATGTCTTAATAAATGGTACTCGAAAGAAACTACTTCAATTCAAACTTCCTGGGAACGGCTCCAGGGTTTTAAGGAGGTTGATCGAATAGGATGTTCTGGAGGGAGAGAGTAGAGTAGATTGGGATCTTTCAAATTAATGATACAATACGGAATAATGTCTGATACGGAGAGTAATCTTCACAAGCTCTATCATCGCTGCCCATATGCAAACTGACAGAACACGAAGCGTCCTGTTTCCCCCATCAAACTAGTGTTCTGGGCATCTACAAGGAAAAAGGTGCATGTTCGGAAATCGAATCAAGTTCACGGGTGATGGAACTGGAACTTGCAAGACTCATCCATAAGAGTTTTCTCTAACGACGCACTGTTACTTAGATCTCTTAGGCTTAAAGAAAAAGTGCTCTGCTTCTATCCTGTGTGGCTAAGAAATACATTTAGACCAAAGTTGAAGCGACATGGGATAGTAGTAAGAATTTGGAAATGAAACATTGGACTTAGATAACAGCAAATAAACTTTATAGGTTACCTAACTAAGAATAACAATACAAAAAGATTCCAGAGGATGAAATTCCCTGGCGGATTCGTCAGAAAGTGAATAAAATTAACACTTGATACTTTCAAAATGCTTGACTCCAGTTTGAGAATTCACGTAAAAACCTGGGGTTGAACTATTTCCCATATAATAGAAGTTTTATCTTCTAGCTACTATAACTATTATAAAGAAGTTGATATAATGTTATTTTTGTAATCACGTTTTACATTGGGCTAGCTTCTTTTGTACTATCTAGTTACCCAGAAGGTAAAAGTGAAATACAGTCTCTCTTGCCTTGAGAGGTGTGATATAAAATATTTTTTTTTAACAATAGTTTAATTGTTGTTCTCTGGTTGCCTAACAACTACACTGAAAGGAAACAAAATTCATTAATACTATACCGTCTGGTAGGCTCAAAATTATTTGCTACGCTCCTCCGTGCAAGGTACAATCTATATTGCTTTGCAGATAGTTTACAAAAACTTAAATTACAGAGTGTGTGGCTAGAAGTGATATCGGACATTTTACAGACTATTACACATGCAGATTATTATCACAATTTTATAGATTGTGATAATTTGAGGGACTTGTAAGTGAAAAGGGGGAGAAGGTACATAAACAAAATTTTGCATAGGAGTTCCTTTGTTTATATTCTAAAACACCTGAAAGTTTCATTTTGTTTTTCAAGCCCCTCTTTGAAATACAGCTTCTTAAAATTGCTTAAAAAGCTATAGCCGTGACTTGTGTCAATGGAAATTATCGTTGAAAAACGAGGCTATTGTTAATAATGTTGTATTCTATCAGCGTAATCATTTAAATCGCGTACCTTGAGCACAAACAGATTATGTTTTACGTTCTTTGTTGGTGCACAGAGCTATTTGAAGTTTCTTCTATTTGCTGTTTAAGGAAAAACTGTGGTAAAAAAGCACTCACCTTCGATCTGATTGTATGAACTCTTTCTGAGTGACAGTTTTCCGTTTTTCTTTCTCATGTTATGTACGCAGCCGTGTCATGCGAAGAGATGTTGTTGTTCTCGTTAGGCCTAACAGAATACCAGGTGTATGCATAAGTAGTTTCCGGTTTACATAAGAGATGGCGCCAGCGAAAAGTACGCAGCGTATTCATTTGACACATACGTCATTTTGTTCGTCTGACATTAAACTACAAACACACACAAGTTGAGTCCGCCAAACACTAGCGTCTTTGTTTTATCGTTCAGTGATCATGTCGAAATTTGTGCCTGAAAAAGAACATTTGCGGCACGCATTGCTTTTCTTATTTAATCAAAAGAAAAAGGCTGTTGAAAGTCATCGTGTGCTGGTAGAAACAAATGGTGAACACGCTCCATCGATTAGAACATGAGACATGGTTTCGACAATTTAAAAGCGGTGATTTCAATATGAAAGACAGTGTGCGTTCTGGTAGACCACAAAAGTGCGAAAACGAGCAATTGCAGGTGTTATTGGAGGATGACCTAACTCAAACTCAACAGCAATTGGCAAAAGCATTAAATGTGTCACAAGAAACAATCAGCAGACGTTTACGAGCAATGGGGAAGATCAATAAACAGGGTAAATGGGTCCCACACGATTTGAATGAACGTCAAAAGGAAAATCGCAAAGTCACTTGTGAAATGCTGCTTGAACGCCACGAAAGAAAATCCTTTTTGTATCGAATTGTGACGGGTGACGAATAATTCATTTATTTTGAAAACCCGAAGCGGAAAAAATCGTGGCTTTCACCTGGCGAAGCCGGTCCTTCAACACCAAGGCCAAATCGCTTCGGCAAGAAGACCATGCTTTGTGTCTGGTGGGACCAGTGCGATATTGTGTATTATGAACTCTTGAAGCCCTGCGAAACCGTTAATGCACAACGCTATCGCCAACAAATGATTAATTTAAATCACGCATTGATCGAAAGACGACCGGAATGAGCCCAATGACATGGCAAAGTGATTGTGTTACACAACAATGCACCGTCTCACATAGCAAAACCAGTGAAAGACACTTTGAAATCGCTTGGATGGGACATCCTTCCGCACCCGCCGTACTCCCCAGACCTGGCGCCATCTGACGTATCACCTCTTCGCATCAATGTGGCACGCGCTCGCAGAGCAGCACTTCAGCAATTTCGAAGACGTTGGAAAATGGCTCGACGAATGGTTTGCCGCAAAAGACAAGCAGTTATTCTGGCATGGTATGTAACAATTACCTGAAAGATGGGCGAAATGTGTAGAAGCCGATGGCCAATATTTTGAATAAAACAAAATTAATTTCCCTTGAAAATTACGTGTTTTCTTTACCACAAAAACCGGCAAAAACTTATGCATACACCTGGTACATTAGCCTACATGGTTAAAATCTCAGATTTTCTTTTCAAGTTATATACATACCAATATTACGTAAGGAGATGTTATTCTGATCGTTAGGCCTATTAAAATACACAGACCTGCTTCTTAGTAATAATAATCTCTAACAAAGACGTTATATCCAGCATCTTAAGATACCGCTGATTTGCCAATAGCTGGTGTCTCGAAGTGCCGGGCAACGTCTACCTAACTCTTCGTCGCACAACCGTTCTGTAACTTTCTTGTATCATTTAAGAAGCTGTATTTAATAGAGGGATTTGAATAACGATGAAAGAATAGCCTATATTTGCGTGATATGACATAATTGTAACAAAATAGAAATAAAACAGTTACTCAAGTGTCGCGATTTTAACCGCGAGATACAAGTAAAATGTAGGCCAATATGATAGAATTAGGAAGAAAATAGAACAAGTAAATTGTAGGCCAATATGATAGAATTAGGAAGAAAATAGAGAGAACATACATGACGTCACATGAAGCCAAATTACGGTTCATCGGCAGCCATCTTGTGTGGCCCCATTAGAGTCCCTCTATACCGAGTACTGTGAGGATTGCCTTTTTCCATATGAGGATGAGTCCATCTCAGAGAGGCAATACTCGGAAAAGGGGTCTCTAATTATGGGGCCAGTTAATATGGCCGAAATGCCTCTCCCTTCCGTCTCTTGGCTTCATTCCTCTCTCCAACAAAACAGCCTAAGGTTCCCTCTATTTATATTCTTAACTCTATAGCCAATAGATTATGTTAGGCCTAACGAAAAGAATAACATCGCTTCGCATGACATGGCTGCGTACATAATATGTAAAAAAAATCTTGTCACTCAGGAAGAGCTCATACAATCAGATCGGAGATGAGTGCTTTTTTTCTTTTACCACAGTTTTTCTTTAAACAGCAGATAGAAGAAAGCTAAAATAGCTCTGTGCACCAACAAAGAACGTAAAACATAATCTGTTTGTGCTCAAGGCACGTAATTTAAATGATTACGCTGATAGAATACAACATTATTAACAATATCCTCGTTTTTCAATGATAATTTATATTGACACAAGTCACTACTATAGCTTTCTAAGCAACTTCAGGAAGCTGTATTTCATATTTGGGTTTTGAAAAACATGAAACTTTCAGGGGTTTCAGAATATAAACAGAGGAACTTCTATGCGAAATCTGGTCATGCACACCCTCACTTACAAACCCCTCAAATTTTCACAAATTCGAGGTTTTATGAAATAGAAGTCTCGATATAAAGAAAAGTAAATGACACAGGAAGCTATTTGTTTTCCTTTCATTATAGTGACAAAAGTAGGTAATAATAACCAAGTAAACATTTTGTTATTTCTTTATATTCAATCAGGAAAACATCTAAAAATGAAAATTTTACCTATATTTTACAATTATTGAAACTACGCTGTCCAATAGCCGTTTTGAGGCTAGAACTTAGACATAGCTTTAAATATTTTCTGGGGTGTCTATATTTTAAATGTTTTTGAATTATTCAAATATCTCAACTGGTTTGTGAAATATGTGTAACTTTATAATTCGCTGTATTCAACAAACTTTTGAAGAATTTCAGTTTTGAACACCTTGTATATCCTGAACGATGAGCATTAAAAAATATCAAAAACTGTTTTCAACTTCGCTTGTATGTAGCATTCAATGTATCAGGTATGAAGAGAATCAAAAATAGTCGAGCGACCAATTCTTATTTTATTTGTCGAATTTTCTGGAATTAACCTTTAATCAAAATTACGTGATTAGCTATGAAAGTTGAGTCAGAAAATCGAGGACCCAATTTCTTCCTTCTCCGGAACTCACAATTTCAAAAGGATCCATTCTCATTTGCTGTTGATTTTACATGCCGTTCTGATGTTGCTTTTCTTCTCTTTTTTCCTTTAATCTCGAAGAAACACAAAAATGGAAAAGGGATACAAAAAAGGAACATTGTCGGTAATATATATATATAAGACGGCGAGTTAAGGAGCTATATATAAAATGTGTATTATGGCAACCAGGAAAGATAGATCAAAATTTTTGTTGTGGGACTTGGTGTTTAAGGAGACTTGGGCATCCGGTTTGTTGATATATATTGTACTACTCCGAAGAAGAACTGGAAAATGAAAATTCAGAAGAAAATGATGTACAAGTCCCAGATGTAATGAAAGAAGTAGTCCGTGAGTGCTCCCTCATTCCGAAGGTTCTCCCACGGAGGTGATTGTCTTGGGAATAAAACAGGTGGTAATCTGTTGGCGCAAGGTCCGGTGAATATGGTGCATGGCACAGTGTCTCCCAGCGAAGTTGCTGAAGGGTCTCCCGGGTCCTCTTTGCCGCATGTGGCTTAGCATTGTCGTTGAGGGTTGAGGAACAGCACATCCTGCTCCTTCTGCCGCAGTGCACGCTGCACCCTTTGCAACTGCTGTGAGTAGAGGTCAGCAGTCATGGTCTAACCAAGTGGAAGGAGCTCGTAATGCACCACTTCACGACAAGTCCACCATACAGAGAGCATAACCTTTTGTGGGTGCAGAGGTGTGAGGAACAGGGTCAGGTGGCGACAAATAATGTCGGGTACATTTAGGAGTGTCATAGAGGACTCACTTTTCGTCACCAGTGAGCAAGGGATCAAATATGGGTGTGTTCAGGTGCCGAGTGAGCAAGGGCGGTTCTATGACAAATTGACGCAAACCGCGATGGCGTGGCACCGTTTGGAGCAGACGCGATGGCGCTGAGACGAAATGGAGCTAGACACTTTGAAACTGTGACATTTTGGATAAAAATAATGTGGCGCGGGACATACTGGCGCGACACAAATTGGTGCGAAACGAAATGGCGCGAGAGGAAGTGGTGCGAGACAAAGTGGCGTGGAGCACAGTGAGGCGGGACATAGTGGAACGAGACAGAGTGGACGAAGATATAATGACGCAGGACAAAGTATCGTGCTGTAAAAACTATTATGTTGCTACTAGATTGCTAAAAAAAATAATAAAGTTGGTAAACACTGATGGTCAGATCGCTCGAGAATGGAAGTGCATTCCAGTTGATAAAGAAAACAATATGTCTACACAAGTGATGATTTTACAGTGTAAATAGTAACTGTAATTATATGATTTCCCTAATAAAGTACAATAATGCTTGCAGCGAAATAGGCTTGTGCAAGGTATTAGACGTCTATTGTAAATTACAGAAAACATTTCGCTTTTTTGAAATGAGATTTTGTCCAATTTTATTGTTATTCAGTAAATGATTTCCCCCCTGCTGTTTGAATCTACTGTGTCTTGATGCGCTGCGAAAAGGAATAATAATGACACGTTTTTTTATTTTAAGTATTACATCATCAAGCAACAAAGTTGCATAAGATAAAGTCAACATCACAAAATAATGGAGAATCATAATAGTATAGAATTTTCATTTCTGCATATTTTATACTGCCAAGTTTCAATGTTCCCTTAATATTGGTCTACCCTGTCTACAGATGTAAATAAATAAAAAAAAAATAAAAAAAAATCCAGTATTGGCCTACTTTATTTTGTAACACATTATTTGTAATAATAATCCTCTATCACAGTAGTTTCTCGTAATCCCTCTGTTATTGTAAGTTTTTGTCAGCTGCAGGGTTATACGCAAATGTAAATTAAATCACAATCACTATTTGGCTGCACAGATGAACTAAGTATAATGGTTGCATGCTCGCAATGAAATTAGGTTGATATTATTGAAACTAATACAGTGCAGAATGTTGAAACCGGCTACAAATTTTGCAAATCCTGTAACTTGATTTAAAATTACCGATTGATGAAACTTCGGAGACGAATTTTTCTTTTTGTTACCGGTACTTTAAGAATTCCGTGCAGAGCGTTTTCTAGGACATACTATGCACGTAATCGATATTACAAACCTGGAATGGGCTTCTCAGAATTAAAGAAACGGCACCTTGTAGAAGATGACATGCTTAAATCAGAATTTGTTAAAGACAAAAAGAAAAAGGTAACTGGTATTGTTGAGAAAAGTGCTGCCTGGAAAAGTATCTTTATTGTATCACCACTTCATATACCAGAAAGAGCCTCTTTAAGTCTTATAAATAACGCTCTTTTATAAATATACAGAGAATAAAATGAGCATTGATTTGATATACCTAATGTATATTATAAATTAGTTTTGCTGACTATATTGAAAGAAGCCTCGGTGTATACTCCTCAAGAAAGGTTTTCCAACTCTGCCTATACTAACAAGTCCGACTTGTTAAAAAGTGTGCGGGAGAAAAACAAAACATTATTTTAGTTGTATAGCATCAATTTTCCTAACTTCCGATTCCAAAATTATGAGTGGGTGGTGACGCTGCAGAATTACGGTTGCACGGAGAGGAGAGCACTGTGCTTATGCTGGCTTTAGAATACAGGGGAATAAAATCTATTCGCATTGAGTATATGCTATTCTTGTGAGATATTACAGTATATTCAATGGCATTATTATGATGCTTCCATTATAGAAGTCGTACAGCGGTACACAATGATGGAAATAATAATAATTTAACAAACACGTTTTTTACATTATAGAAAAAAGATTTGTTTATTTTCCTTAAAAATTAACCAAGACAAATTAACATTATTTTCTGAATTTTCTTTATAATTAGTTTAGAAGTCATAATACACACACGCCAATACAGACTTTGGGGTACTTGTAGAGACTTCAAGGAAATAATCACTTTATGTGGACCTTTCCGTGTCATACTTCGCTTGTTGTGACTTTTCAAGCACTTTCGTCCGTTTTCTTAAACATCCTATGTGGTTAATCCAAAACAACCATTTTACACCGTATAAGTATCTTTTTTTTCTGGTAGTACCGGTCGTAGGTTCTCACTGGTAACACCAGTCCAGTATATGTTTTCATGTCCCCAGTAATATTGTAAAATGTGTGTGTAGGCCAAACCTTTCTTGAAAGGAAATAATAGAACTCGAAAACTACAGGGAATAGGAAAAAGAATTTTTCACTCTCTGAAGATGCCAAGGAGAAGATATAAATCAGAGATGGACTAGGTCGGTAAGGTGCCAACCTAGTGACTCAGTAGTACTTTGACTCAATGAGCCAGAAAAACGTAGTGATCCAGTTTTTAGCTCAGTTAGTTAGTTTGACCCAGTGTAACTGTGTTCGATTTTAGGTAGCTTATACCTCAGTACTTTGTACTTGTAACCGAAAAAAATAGGTGCTTGCCGTGGACGTCGACGTCGTGCCGTGGACGACTCCTCATTTTTGCCCAATAATGCTGTTCTACATATGGCATATAGCAAATCTTTTGTCTGTCATTGCCATAGTTTATATAAGGATCGTTAATATTGTTTACATTGATTGAGTACAGTAAAGGTGACGTAACCGAAAATGGTATAGTCTGTTTCAGATGGTGTTCACAGTTTGAGAAGTGGTATCATCTTCCGGAAATGTGTATTTCCTTTCAGACAGTAAGCAAATCTGTTTTGGTTGCTTTCTCTGTAAACTGAAGTATATCTCTACCTATAGCTTTCTGTTTATTGGTAAACGTTAATATTTATTTTATTGTTACCAAAGTTAAATGGAAGAAAATCATAAGACCTAATTTCGCTTTTATTTATGAAATAAGAGTAACCATAAAGACGTAATACAAGAAAGTACAAGATATGCGCCATACTGTCTCGCGCCTTTGTCCTGCACCCATTTATCTAGCGCTATTTAGTCTCGCGCCAATTTGTCTCGCTCCAGAATGTTGCAGCTCCAATGTGTCTCACTCCATTCCGTCCTAGCATCGTCATATCTGCTCCACATGGTCGCATGTCATCGCGGTCCGGGCCAGTTTGTCTTGATCCGGCAAGGACAAACAGGCTGTCACTCGTTGTTCCTTGTTGGCTGCCGATAATGTGTTTGGTACTGACTTGCTTAACCTGTATGACTTCCCTATCCCATACAGGTACAGTCTGACTGTTTCAGTGGAATCATGGAACCTTTCTGCAAGTTCATCACACATTAGACCACTGTCCTCCTCGGTGGCTTCTTTCAGGTCCTCGTCATCCAACACGTGGTTCACTTCGAGGTTCATCAGCAAGGCTCACATCTCCCGAACGGAATTTCTGGAACCAATGCCAGGCGGTGCGTTCGTTCACGGCATTCTCACCAAATGCCTGGCATATGCGGCGACTTTATGCTGCAGCTGACAGGCCCTCTTTAAAGTCATACAATAAACACGCGAACAAGCTGCTTCGATACTTCTTTTACACTGGACGAACTATGACTGCTGTGTGTGAGCACCGTGCCTGTATTACTGAAGGTCGATGGTCAGACTAACTCCCGATCGCTTGGCAGGCACGTGCGTCATTTGGTTTTCTCTCTGACTGCAAGAACGTTTTTGGTTACCTTGTATGTCCGACCTGGAACTTAATAACCCTAGTAATAGAGAGTAAGTTTTGCACCAGACCTTCGTGAAATATTTTAAACTATTAAACAGTATGCTGTAGCTCTGTTAGACATATTAAGTGCGAAATATAAAATGGAGACGCTGTGTTATATACTAACAAGAAGTAGCGAAGTGACACCACCCAATCCCCTACATATTAAACATCAATTGAAATGTCTCATTGAGTCTAGTATAATGCAGAAACATTAGATTGCCCAAATATATCTAGTTCGAGTTTTTTTCCGCTAGAGGGCGAGGAGGCTTTTAGGAGGCTCTATTTTTGTCCTGCTCTACTTACGATCACCGTTCTTGATTCTATGTATTCCTCGTAGTCTAGCGAGTTATACCATTGAGTATATATATAGGGATAGAGTAAGCATAGCTATCTATATAAGCAGCCGTACTGATTTCTCACACTTCCATCTGTCACTGCGAAAACAAACTTAGACTAATTCTAACTAATTTTTCTGCTCTCTACTGTCGCGATCGCGAGAAAGAAATACAAGATGAACAGAAATCCACTTAGATACAGAAATCCACTTTTCCTCTGGTCACTTCCTCACCCCCTTTGCGGTTAACAAGTGACAGTAGAGACGTAATATATTTCTTAACTCGGGAAGGGTCATCCATGATGGGTTGAGTCTGGGAAAGCTGAAACACCGTGCTTCCTTGAAAGTTGAAAGCAGCCAAAACAACATCAACACTTTTCTCCTTCCTTGTCTGTTAAACATGTGTCCCTTTCTTTGCGTTGGTTGTGCCCAATAAAAGTCTTACTATATGAGAGCCGAAGATGGCATAAAGATTTATTGCGTTAAAAGTTCTTGCAAATAGAGTTCCAGTTCAAAATCAAATATAGACCTGTAGCTTTTAAAAAACCATAGAGAGCCAAAGGTTTGAGAATTGCGGAATAAAAACTCCTTTCAGTTTTACGTTTTTTTTTGTTTTGTTTTTTTTACTTTATACTCAATATATCTTTTTTGCGGATATATGGCCTCAATTTCTGGTTTTCTGATTTATTTTCCTTAAGGAGAATATTGGGTTTATGGCCTTAAAGAAATAAGTTGTGCAAGAAAACTTAAAGAAGGATGCTGGAAGGTGAATAAACAGGGCCTATTTTGTAGATACCATCAAAGCACTTGCCTAGTATACCTGAGGAAAAAAAAAACCTGGAAAATCTCCGTCAGGATGGTTGGCCGCTGGAATCTATCACAGTACCTCCCAAATCCTAAACCAACGCGCTACCACTGAAGGACGGCCGCTCGGTTTCTCTTTTTTATAATTAGCCTACCTTAAAAGCCCCTCACACGCTAGAAAAACCGTAACATTGCACGTGCACTTGCCACAATTCAGGTATCACACCAGATATAATCATCAGTAATTCAGTATGCGAATTCTCTGAAAGTAAAATTTTTAGGCATCTTTATTGACAATAAACTCAAGTGGGAAAGAGAACATATAAATAGCAAATAGACTATCTCAAATAACCTACCTCATACGTTATCTAACTTCCATTTTAAACCAATCGACAATTTTATCATTTTATTATGCTACCTTTTATTCCCTTACAAAATATGGTATTGCATTCTGGGGATCATCAACAAATTTTTTATAATTTTTAAGATTCAGAAGAGAATTGTTAGAATAATTACTAACAGTCCTGATCGTGCTTCTTGCAGAAATGTTTTCGCGAAATTGAATATTCTGACAGTCCCCTGTATATATATATATTCAAGAAATCTTAAAAATATCAAGGAAACTGCAATGTTCGAAGAATAGTGATGTGCACAGATATTTTACCAGAAATAATGAAAAATTGTATGTAAACAGACATCGAACTCAGCTGTATGCAAAGTCAATAATGCATAGAAGCATTACATTTTATAATAAGCTGCCTGAATATGTAAAAAATATTAAATCAGATCAAACCTTTAAAAAGTAAGTAAGTAAGCTATTAATTGCTGGTTCTTTTTATAACATTGAAGAGTTCATTTCCTGTGATTTTTTATATTGAGAAGTCGTATATTCATGTAACGAACACATTTTGTCAGTAACACTTGATTTCATGTTTGTTGTTATACCTGTATATATTATTGTATCTAGTGTGAAACTGCAAGTAGCATCTTGATACTTATGTAGTATTTTTTAATTGTAGCTTATATATTCTATATTGACAAGTTCTATACCTGTTAAGAGGGCTCCTCGCTCCAACCCTCCCATATTAAACATTTTTCAAAATATTTAAAAAACTAAGAGTATTATCAAAAATGTAAATTCAAAAATGTGATACGTTTTCAAAGATTATGACATCATTATTTAATTGAAGTCTGAGCACTCATCAATCGACAAGATTTCGAGATGCTATCCATTGCATTTCATAGTAATTTGTAAGTTCTAGTGCGCTATGAATTTATATTTTTGATAGTATTCTTAGTTTTTGAGATATTTTGAAAAATTTATAATATAATAAGAGGGTTGGAGCGAGGAGCCCTCATAACTCATATTGTTAAAGAAAGGTCTTAAAGAACACTAATATATTTGAATGTGAGCAACAGTGCTGTGGGCCAAAACATTTAATTAATGAAGTAAATAATGGAAGTCGGAAGTTCATCTATGGCATATGGAACTCGCAAGTTTATAGTCACAGTAACAAACGTTCGCCATTGTATTCTATCTAGGGCAAGATCAAGCCAGTTTTTGTCACGAACACCCACCTCATGAAGACTTTCTAATATTGCCCTTCCAATGACGTCTCGCTCTTTTCCCTCCGAATAACCAACCACCATGAAATATAATTTTTGTTTTTCCCAAAATTTTTGTAGATAATTTTTCATCTGTTCACAGTGATTTTTACTAGCGTTATGTGTGTGTTCCATTTAAGATTTTCTTGTATTGTCATTCCTTACAAAAAAGGTTTTTGTGGCTATGTTCAAATTTAAGTAAGGCACTAGATTTTTTATATATTTTATTGCTGAATATTGCTTTTGTATTGAAGATTACGTGTTGTGTTTTTGTGTTATTTACTACTACTACCATATGATCCTTGACGAACTAATTTTTAGTTCGATATATTTTAATACTATTTGTACGGTAGGATTCGTGGGAAGGTAGGAATTATACAGGAAAAGTTTTATAAATGCAGTTGCACCGTGAAGTACCCGAATAACCCCGGGTATCGAAAATTAACTTCCCGTCGGGGTAGACAGATAGAATTCCGAATAAAAATTCATGTTGGCTTAGATAGCTGAAATTCAGCATGAAGATTCGTGGGTTCGTTGGATTTACAAGAACTAAAAAAAGCAATTATACTTCTCAGTCCCTCATTAGCCCCGTGTATGGAAAATGCACTTCCCATTGGTCTAGAAAACTCAAATTTGCATGGTCCGTTTTGAATTTCGGAAGAAATCAAAATTTGAAAATACTCTGCATGAAAAACGAAAATATGCACTTAAGTAGCATAGCACAACCCCGAAAACTGGGATGTATTTCACGTTAGCCTAATAGGCTGAAAATTGGCAAGAACATTCCACAACAGCTTAGAAATAATTTCGAGTAGAAATTAATAATTTACAATAAGCTCAAAAACAATGACCAACTCTCGAAAACCTGAAGTGAAATTACTACGAGTACGTTGCGGAAGCGTTATTCTGGTGTTGTGATGATGATAGCCATAAGTCAATAATAGGTAAGAAAATGACTGGGAGAGACAGACTAGCCCATTTATAATATCGTATGTTTGTGAATACGTTGTCAACTGCCTTTTTTTGTATTGTGCTGTTATTCTAGTAGGAGACTGTAGTTCAAGTTATGAGTGTTTAAAAAGTGATTGTGTAAGTTCTTTGTGTGTGCCATAAATATTTTCCGTAATCAACACCTTTTTTCTATGTATCTGGTTTTATTAAGAAAATCCTTAATCTTTTGAAGAAAAATGTCGAACTAATCTTGCTGGGGATTTCCATCTCACGCTTACCACAAACTTGTGAACAGCGTAAACGAAAACACTGAACGTGGATGATGACATAACATACCATATTTCTGAAGATTCCCCTACAGGAGAAGAAAAATGACCAGAGTGTGTTCTCTGCTTACAGCTACACCATCACCCCATGCTGTTTCTCTAAAGTCATTTACAAAGAAAACTCCGTTTGACCACAAACATAGATAAAACAGTTCTCTTCAATCCTTTTTCAATCCTGTAATCTGAGATAATGTATGACTATATAGTCAATAAGGAAATGACGTTGGAAAACCAGAGGTGCTAGTTCGGTCGGTACCCTCTTAAATGCTTTATCAGGTGGTTGTACTGTCCTAGTCATCTTATGTGAACGCACTACGTTGCAGGCTGGATACCCATAGCGATTTCAGCTTCTGACAGATCCATATTTACCCTATAAACATCATGTTTGAAAATTAGTGACTTAGTGATACTTACCTCGATTTGTAAGGTGTTCAGTAACGGTGTCCTGGACGAAATCTCGTCAAACCAGGAAGCATCTTTAGGCACTGGTTGACGAAAGTCTTCATTAATTGGTAGTTCCGGTGGAGATTCATGTTTGCTTATCTTCGGACGTTTACAGTTCGTATTTTCATTTAGTGAGCTCCTTTAATTATATTAAGGATTAACTACTGTATTTTCATTGATTTTAGAAAATGACGTAATTTCGCAAACATTAGGTGTCAAAGCTTGATCATCAGAATGAATATCTTCTTCAGATGTGTCAGACGATGTCAGAACCTCACTGACATAATTATTAATATTATCACCAGGTCCTTCAGACAAAGAATTAGACGTGATAGTAGCGGTTTTGATTGCTGATAAAGATTTCGAACGTGGAGATTGATCTTGAAGATCGTCTATCTGCATATGATCAGTTACTTGAGGATCAATGTTAGGAACAGATGATTTGTTAAGGCTTTTATAGCCTCTAGTTTTATGGTGGCCAAGTTTAGTAGAAGGGGTAGTCATTGTCTTAAAAGTCAACTGACTTATTTTCACTGATTAATACCCGACAATAGAAATTTAAATATCACTACAGATAGAGTTTTGTTTGAAGGTCGGCGTCTAATGGCACCGTACAAGATAGGAGTAAATATATATATATATATATATATATATATATATATAACGAATTTCTACACCACACCAAGATAAAAACCACAAAGTAACTAAATGAAGCACTAAATAACTTCTGATAATATTTGTAGAATACAAACTCTTCAAGCGTTTAAAATTCGCAAATTTTTCGCGCACTTCACTACATGTAGATTACGTGAGCCGCAGTCTTTCAACGAACTCCTATATTTGCTTAAAAGAAAGAATCTTTATTTAATTTATTTACTTCTGTATCCAAGGAAATGAGCTAATATAAATGATTTTATAATGGATGCTTTTGTAAGCCAATCCAAGATAGCTTACAAAAGACATTGAACTTGAATGGACTGATCTTCCAGTGATCATCAACATGTAAGTTTTCTTCAATTTTCATGCAGCGAACAATCAGTAATTCAGACAGTGAAATAAATATTAGTGGGTGGAAGTATCACTTCCATGGAACTATGTATAATTGTATGGAATGATTGATCTACATCCATACTCAAAGCTAACAATTATGTCATACTAATCATAGCAATAAGAGATTCGAAAAAATCTTCGAATAATCAAAATTTCCGCTGTGAACAAGCGAGAAACGAAAGTTAAAAAGAATGTTGCCAAAGCGTGGCGATAGAATATCTCTGATTAACGAAGATTATGCCTTACGGCACTCACCCGGCCTACCAGAAGAAATGTCCTCACATTTCTGCCGGGCTTGGAAAAAGTTCAAAGAGATGCTCGTCTGTCTTTCGTATACTTCGGCATAACAGTCGCGATAACAAAAGTGTCTTCAAATTTAAATGTATGCTAATAGAATATTTCATATAAAATAATTAGGTTTTCTAACATTATTTTTAAACGTTCGGTACTATAGAGAAGTCGCGCCGGTATCCGGTAAAAAACGGTATGGACCTTAAAATAACTTTATTCTTTTAAGACAGCGTTCCGCAAACTGTGGTTTGCGGACCACTGTTCGTCCTCGAGGCCTGGTCTTGGATAGGCGCAGGGTGGTCCGTTGAACTTACCAACTAATAGAACTGGTCCGCACTTGAGAATAGTTTGCTGAACGCTGTTCTAAGGGAACGAAATTCATAAATTTTCTAACATTTTTTAATTTTACATGTAATAACAATAATCACAATTTTAGGGCGGCAATACTTTATTGAACAACCCCCGCTCCCTCGGTGTTTTTCGATATAAATTTGGACTTTGTATGTGACTGCTAATATTTCTAGGTTGGTTCGGAAGCAAATCGAAGTTTAAAAAAATTGTTGATATAATACAAAATTAGAGCATATTCCTTTCAGCCTCCCCCCCCCCCTCCCCGCGTCCTCTCTCTGGATACGCCAGTGAAAGGGCGCTTAAAATACGGATTTGGACACTGTATCCTTCTAGGATATTCAGTTACACATATCCCGTTATATTATTTACTTGTAAGGCTAATTACAATAATCACGGTCGTTGGTTCCGGAACGGACCACCGGAGCTGTGTTTATTGGTGCAAATTTAGCATTAGTATGCGACTTAAGTTCTCATACCGGGTCACCAAAACACCTGGCTTTAGTTCTACCTTTATATATTAGTACCAATTTTATGAAATGAAGAATTCCGTATTTCAATTGTTCGATATCGTTCAGTTTATTACTAATGTTCGGTATATCATTATATTCGGTATATCTATATTTCGCTATTTTAGTATTCCTGTTTTCTCGGTATATCCGTAATTGTCGGTATCCAAAACATACTGAAAGTTGGTCTGAAAATCTCAATACCTAACACCACTAGTTCGTGGTGTCCTCAAATCGTGCAACGTTAATTTAGTTCATTTCCCGATGTCATACAATGATAAAAAATTGTGCAGAGACATAAGTCGGGTGATAATATTTGATTGTTACTTTCATGTATTTCCTTATATTTATATATTTTAAAAGCATATTTTATTATTTTTTTAAATATTACCCATAGCCTGCAACGCTGTGGCGTTTGACTAGTTGCAGAACACTTTAGGATTTTGGTAAAAAGTTATTAAAATATATTTTTTAAAGACATATGAGGGTTGTTCAATAAAGATTTATCCTGACCTACTTCCAGATACCGTAGAACGATGTAATTTCACATGTGTAATTGCGTATTACCTGTATAGCTGATGTGGTAATTTGGTGCTCATAACTCTGATCCGTTTCTCTTTTATAGGTCCGAAAGTGAAGCAAGGTGTAGTGATGTAGTCAAATTAGCACCGATCAGTCATCAAGCTTGTGTACTTGAGAGGTCGCACTCCAAAGGAAATGCCCATCGTATGGCGTAGTGAAGCACTGGTATCGTCAGTTCAAGTGTGGTCGGACTTCAGTAGAAACAGCCCCCATTCGTGGGAGACCCCAGTCCGTCATTGACGGACCATTGGGCAAGTGGAAACCGCCATCTTGGACGATCGCTGCATAACCGTGCGCCAAAGTTGTCAAGATTAGTATGGGGCCATAACCGTTGTCAAGATTAGTATGGGGTCTGTGGACAAAATCATCCATGGCTATTTGCACATGCGGAAGGTGTTTGTCCGATGGGTTTCTTGGCTACTCACACCTTCCCAGAGACAGGAACGAGTCACGTGCTCCCAGGAGAATTTGAACCTGTGCCACGAAACCCCGAAGTACTTTCTTGATAGACTAATTACCCAGGATGAAACATGGATCGATCACTTTGCCAGAAACCAAGGCCCATTTAAAGCAATGGAACAATGACGACTCACACCACCACCAAAGAAGACTCGTGTCCAACGTCCAACCCTCAGCGGGCAAAGTGATGCTCACTGTTTTTGGGACCAGCATGGGGTATTACTGCTTGATTTCCTGGTAAAGGGTAACACAAATACAGGAACATTCTACGCTTCACTGCTGCGCAAATTGCGGGATTCTATCAAAATCCAGAGGCGTGGATGCTGACCATGGTGACTAAAGGTCTCAGCCTCCTGGAAAACAAGGCACCCGTTCACACCTCGCATGTTACCCAGACAGAAGCACGGTCCTGCGGGTTCCTTATCTCCCGTATTCTCCTGACCTCGCACCGTATGATTTCCACCTCTTCCCAACCATGAAGTTATTTCTCAAGGGGAATCATTTTCACGATGATGGCACGCTGATTTCTGAGGTCAAGTTACGGCTTTTGGACTAACCTGTAGACTTCTAGAAACAAGATGTCCACAGCTGATTAAGGCGATGGGAAAAGTGTGAGGCCATCGGAGGTTCCTGTGTAGAGGTGGAATATAGGTACCAATTTTCGTTTCTCCGTCGATAGGAAGTGTGTCAAGGGAAATCTTTATTAAACAACCTTCGTACCTTTCTTAAACAACTCGTACTAAAAAGTAAAAAATAACTTTGTTTATGGACGACTAAAAAGAGAAGCATGAAGCGCTCTCTTATATGCAGTCACTTCGTAAATTCTTGAATAGCGCGCCCTATGCTTTTCTTTTTAGTCATGCATGAACAACATTAATTTTTACCTTCTAGTACGTATTGTTTAAGAAAAGTATGTCTTTAAAACATGTTTTATTTTATTTATTTTTCATTATGTTCCAATTAGCATCCCAACTTCTGCTTTTGTTATGTTATAGAGTAACCTTGAGTGTAAACCTTATATGTATAATTTTGAAATAAATCGAAGATATACATCATGAAAAGTTGAGGATGAAAAGGATGGGCGACCTTGAACATTACATTATTCCAAAAATTGTCATGTGACATTGTTGGAAAGCTTATTTATTCTCTTTCTAACAAAACTTGAATCAGGTTTCTACGTCAATTAGGTCAGGAGCAGATATGCCTAAGAGATTAAGATGCATTCGAAATTTGACAAATTTTTGAAACTTTTGGGACCACATCATGTGGAACTTGGCACATTTTCATATCTCTACTAAGGGTGCAACATACTGGCGGGCCACTGAAAATATATATGAGATGATCGAGTCAGAAATCACTATTTTTCTTTGTTGATTTCACATGCGCGATATCACCAAGAAAGGGCGGGGGGGGAGTTTATATACATTTTACCCCCCCCCCTCTCTGTCTCTCAGCATATATATAAATTAGCTATATTCAATCCACTACTGGATGAGGCCTCTCCGCGGATGGAGGCGTTGGTCTGCTGCTCCCACGCTGACCAGACGGGTTGGGAGAGGAGAGCCGAAGCTCTCACTGTGATCGCCACTGTATTTTGCTCACAGCAGCTCCCCAATTGTCTTCACGATGCTGGGTCAACACAGAACATTTTTGAGCCCCCACCGGTATATATATATATATATATATATATATATATATATATAAAATATGTGTGTGTGTGTGTGTGTGTATCAGTGGCGGATCGTGTTGTATGTTACCCCGTTGCACAACACCCACATTCTTAAATTATTTATTATTCCAATGTAATAATATTCCACCCCGTCGGTGTTAAAAAAAAAGTATCAGTTTCCTTTTAGAAAAAGGAAAAAAAAACTTCACAAGTTCACAGTTTAATCTTGGTGTTGTAATTTCCCCGCAACTCTTTTGAAGCCCAACTCCCTACACAGGCCCTCCCTCTTTTGGATGTTCGACTGCCTTTTCTAATAGCAATTTTCACAGAGAGTGGGATGTTACAACGAGCAAATCACTCACGACTCTTTTCTCCTAACAGGGATTAGGCAGAAGATAAAAACAGCTTCTCATTACACCCTGAAGGTGGCGCGCATGACCTTCCCCGTACACACAGGCTGTAGAAGTTGTCTGCTAGCGTCTCCTTATTGTCTCAGTTTTATTCTCCCGCTGTATCCCTTTCTCTCTCTTTCTCTCTCTGCGTGTGTGTGTGTGTGCTCGTCTGTTCGTTATTTTAACAGAGCTGTTAACTAGTGCAGATGGAAAACACCAGTAACGAAGCAGAATTGAGAAGCATGCTTTGGGGAAAAATAAATGCATATCTACATTTTTCTAATCACTTCGACCCAGTGTTGTATTAAGTCTTTTACTTAAAGACCATAAATAAATAAATAATAAATCCTATTTGCGATCCGATCTGAAGTCCACTGCGTTTTAGCCCGCAGAAAGAGAGAATAGCGATGCCACGTTCACGCGCGACCATCGAGCTCTACGTAACGATACTGGAGTGCCTGCTTAGTATCGAAAGATATACCCCAGAGCAGATACTTAAATCCTTTTGTCCACTTCGTCTTAACCAGTTTGGACCAAATTTTCAGTTTTAACTCAGTTTTATACGCTTCTTATTGCTGTGTAGCCAGTTTTTTATTTAAGTTTTAATTCCTGAGTTTTTCATATAATAGTATACATGTAAAAGAAAATATTGTAAATAATATTAAGATAAATAAAAAACGGGACGCACAGCAATATCAAGCGTAGAAAGTTCTGAAAATTTGATCCATATTGGATTAGACTGGAAGTTGATAACAGGGATATAGTGTCCGCTTCTTGACTTCAGATATTCTTGAATTTTCAATTGGAGCAGTCGATGCAGTGTCGCTTTTAGATAGAGGTCATTTTACGCTACTCATGTTACTTCAATCGCAAAATCATAATTTTAAAGCTGTGGCATTGCATAGTCCCGTTCCAAATGTTGTGTATATACACAGTTACGATCAATAAGTAAATCTATTTATGAGCAAAGCTGCTTCTGTAAATAGAAATATAAGAATTATTTTTGCAAATTTGCAAAGCATGTCTACTTTTTTCTGGTAGTCACCAACGACTTTAATCAGCGTATTATAGACAAGTTTTCACAAATAAAAGAGAGAGGAATGGATTTTCTGTTTCGGACCAGAGTGAGGTAAGTACATTGAAAAGTTTGGTATAATTCTTAGCTTTTAAACGTTATTTGAATATGCCATTCTAGAAACGAACGCGAGTCACAAATCTGTAATAAGTTGATAAAGAATGTATTTAAGTCGTATTGAGGCAGGTTAACATTTTAGTATAGAAAGCATATTTGTGACAGAAATTTATATCCACGAAAAATTGTGACAGACAATGAAATTCTATCCTCAATATTATACCTGCGACATTTTTGTAAGTTTTCTCAAAATTGTAACTATTTGACTAACGTTCCTTTATGCAGTAATCTGTTCACTTCTTCTTTTGTATATATGTAACATAATTTAAGAGAAAATAATAATTGCTGAGCAAAGCATTACCTGTATGTATGTATGCAAGCAACAAACATAATACTTTTTTGTAAAAGTATAAACGAAAACTGAAATATTTTCTTGTTAAGCTAAAAACAAAAACGGAAAGTTTTTCGTACAACTTAAAAAAAAAAGTAATAGTTAAACGAAAAACAAAGTATTTTTTTGTAAAACTAAAAGTAAAAATAAATTACTTTTTGTAAAGATAAAAAAACGAAATGAGAAAACACTTTTTGCAAAACTAAAAACAGGAAAACACGAAACAGTTGTAAAACTTAAGATCATTCCTACTTTGTACAACTTAGAAAACAAAATTGTTAACTACAAAATTTTAAAAGTAAACTTAACTTGTAAACTTTATTCACAACATTACTTTTTGTATAAGTTGGGAATCACAAACTTTTAGGAAACCAAAATGAAATTTCGTGTTCATGTCATTTACGTTTCTTCATCTTATGAATCAACAGTGGAAATGCGTGATACAAGTTTCCTTGTAACCAAGTTTTTCATTATAAATTCACACTTAGTGAAGCTGCATTCTTAGTAGCATGTATTTCATCTTTCATTTCTAGAACTGAGCTGTATTAGATATTTAGATTCAATATTTTGTACGTAATAGGCCTTTAATAGAATCTGAGTTCTTTTATTTTGTATATTTCTTTGCTTGCGTATGTCTTACCAGGGGTTCCCATCCCCCCTTTCCTCCATGGTGCAATCCCCCCCTGTTTTCCCTCCCTCCCCCCCCCCCCCCCTCCTTATTGGTTGCCATTCAGATCCCACTCACTAAATACCTCTAAGCACTGCAGATGACAAGCATGACTTCGACGTTTCCTTGATGCAGGACCTAGCCGGCTTGCCAACCTACCGACGCCTGCTGCCAGGTAAAGTTCTTTTGCACACATAATTTTCTACTTGCAAACTAGTATGTAGTAGGAGTCTGTGAGACTGGGACAGCATATTTTAAGGATCTGCAAACTGAAATTCAAATCT
>JAGDQP010014231.1:26992-45717 GCA_022664845.1 Lepisma saccharinum | reverse complement strand
AATTCGGAGAGTAGCCCCCAAAATCCTCTCCATATGTAAGTGTCATTCTAATAAGCGTGATAGACTGTTAATATAGTATTCTTAATTACAAAATGTACCAAGGATCTAATTAGAAAGATGATTAAAGAGAGGTTACCACACAATATATCCATATGCTCTTTCCAGTTTAATTCCTCATCAATTGCCACACCAAGGAATTTCGTAAATTTAGAGCATGCAATTTATTTATACAATATACTTAATGTTCGTGTACTACTGATCTTTTGTTGTTTATTATGGAAATTTATACATTTCGTCTTTTCACTGCTTAAATTTAGTTTATTATTTTCTAAGCAGCTTTCCAATTGGGATAACGTTTGAGATGTGGTTAGACATTTATCATGTCGGACATTATGGTCATCTTTTGATCTACTTCAATAATTTAGGATGGTTCTGCTTATGTGAACATCGCAAGTTTCATAAGCTTAGTCCGCTACATCCTATATTTACTTTAGCTTCCAACAATTATATGATTTTCATGAATTAGGCACATTATCGTCTACCCTACTTTTAATACTACGACATAATTCATTCTTTTTTAATCCATCTTGATAGGTTCGGTGGAAATTTCCATGAGTGTCCTGAAACACTGCTTACTCTTTGTTATACTGGAATTGAATGCAATATAGCGTACTTCAGTTTAAGTACAGTTCAAAAGTATTTACGTTTCAAAACAGTAGAAATTCAAATAATGAAGATCCGTTCTTGCGTGGTTGTGTGTTTAATCAATTGAATGTTGTAGCAACTTTAGCGTACGATTAATTGAAAAGCTTTAATATGAAGCATTTCTGTAATAAATTGATTTACGTTGTTGAATCCAAAGGGAATAATATGATACATGTCTATATTAGGAATTCGTTTCACGAACAAATGCTGTAATATTACAACATGATTTGTATTTTGAAATCAGTCCTTTATTCCACTTTATTATTTACGATGGAATACTTAGATGACTCGATAGAAATCTTGATAACATGATTCTACTACGTACAACGCATTAATGTAAATGCTGTTCTAATAATAGTTTCCCATCAAACTAGCTGAGATAATAGTTTTCGGTAGTAGATGGAAATAGCCATGAATAGGAATACTTCCCAGCAAGTAACATCAATTCGTTCGTGTTGGATCAATATCCCCAAGAGATTCCTTTTTCGTAACATTTTAAATTGGTTGCATAGTTGAAAACTACACGTAGTAAAAATGCGTTCATTTGAAAGAACGTTTCCCTTATTAGTACAACACACTATCGATTTCCGGTTGACCGGCAGCTATTACGTCTTTCAACTTCGCTCGTACAGAACGTTGTCTTACTCGTGCTTTTCGTGTCTGCATTTATATGCATGTGCGTTATATACAAAGATTGAGAAACAGAGAATTTGTAAATACGCATTATTCGTTCCTTAATTTTCTATCTTAATAAATGTGGCTGCATGACAGGAGAGCATAAGAATAACAAACCACATTACTTGATGAGCCGATGTCTTTATTCATTTATTTACAGGCTTTGCACAGAATATTTGTAAATATATGTTTGCTAAAGATTTTTTATTTGAGGTGTTTCCCCCGATCAATATTGCTCAATATTACGAATAGATGGTTTCCTATGTTGAATGATGTTTTTATCCAACATTGGTCAATATGTGATGGTAAACATTTTTACCGATATTCCTATATTGATTGCTTAGAATACTGTTTCAATAAAGGAAGTTATGTTTTTTGCAGTATTTAAAAAAACGCTGTTATGATTATATATCTCAATATATTTTATTGGGCGTCTTATTTTCTCGTCTTCAATTATATTTAAAAAATTTCTTGTCTGCTACCGGATTTAAAAGTGCGATCTTCTAGGTTTATATGTTGTCTTAAAGTCATGGAATGTGGTGCTATTTACAGACTTTCCATTACAGAGTGACTTAAGCAAGATATCTGAAAGTATTATACAGTTTCAATGGCTTCAAAGAGTGATATTTCTTTAAATTTAATAATTTAATCTGGGAACGTTTTTTGAACTGTTTTTTGGATGAAGTAGAAACGTTTCCCATATTTCAGAAACAGCTTAACATGTCCGAATATCGCAGATCAGTGTTTAATCTGAACGCCTGCAAAGTATGGTATGGACGATATTGGCAAAGTGTAGACCCGTTATGATGCGCTGCTACAATTATTAACTTTATTTAAGTTAAATCATAGATATAACCTTGAACAAACGAAATTTTTACAAATAAAGTAATAAGGGGTCCGACGAAATTTAATATTGTTAGACTGTCCTTAATCTGGTCTGTGCTACCGGCATTTGAAGCCAATAATCTGAGCTAGATGTTGTTACACTTTCTGAAAGCACCATTTATTTGTTTGTAATTCCCTTATATTGTACAAACAGGTATGCAGCTCAACTGATATAAAGACCGAGGATAATGTAGATCAATTATACTGCGACTTATTAATTTTATCGACTGAGAAATCTTTAATCGACGCCAGTATACGTGAATCTAAAAGCGAGTGGTCGGAGGAAAACAGCAAGATAAAACAGGACCACGAATCTGAAACAACACCAGCATATTCGGCAGGGCATTTAGAGAATCCGAACTTTTCATCCGAGGTAAGTACTTAGAAATATTATTTATTCCTGTTCATGCTTTATTTAAATATATTTTGTTTTCAGCTGCTATGGGGTTCTTGCATAGTACATTATTAGAAAAATATGTTGATATGCTTGTCTCATATTTTCTTAAAGTTCTACTTCATACAACAGTTTCAATGAATATATCTTTCATATTAAAATTAATTGTGATTCGTTAGATTTTATTTAAGGTCTTTGTGCATCTGAGACCGAAAAGTCAATGAATGGCCCATTTCTATATTGTTGATTTTCTAACTTTAACATTTATTTGTATAATATATATTTTTGTCAACGAAATATAAATTGTATTATTCTATGTTACGTAAAGCATTTATTGGTTACTTCAATTATCAATTATATACAATATACCATTTACGTCCCAGACAGTCCTGAAATTCAAGTAAATTCTAATGTTATTGCAAGTTTTTAAATCTATACACCTTGTTTTTTTTTCAGTAGATGTAAACTTTTATTGTCTTCATCAAATTCTTCATTTGCAATGATTTCACTAAAAGTAAATAGTCTTTATTATTCCCTGTGCCAACCATAAATTCCGCGTAGCTTTACATGAGATCATTTAGTGTTTGGCGTTTGTATATTTGACTATTTAATATTAGTTGAAAGAACATGTTTTAATTATCCAATATAAGGAATTTATTGCATCTAAGACTAATGTTATATTGAAAGGTCAATTTTATTTATAAATTATTCTTTTTCTGGTGGAATTACTAATGTAATACTTGTTTGACTTTATAAAATGGTCAATTACATAACTGTACCGTGTACAACAAAACTAGATGACTCAATTTCAAAACAGTTCCTCCAGCAAGCAATACGTACTTCCTCGTGTAGAATAAGAAAGAGAATATGTCGCTCTTCAACGGTAGATTTATCAATAATTTCGAAAATTGAATAAGCACCGAAGTTTTTTTTATTGTTTCATTTGCTTATCTTTAAATAAATATGAACATTTTGTGCATTCGAATACAAACACACACAAGCCAATAATCAAACGAAGCATATCCCGAAATTTCTGGCATGATAATAGAAAGTTTAAATAATCGAGGATGAACAAATCCTTCGTTTTGGTGCTGTTGGCTGCTCAAAGATTGGGAACATGATCTGTGGAGCTTGATATTTCCAACAACATTAAAACAAGAATTCAGGCTGCATTTTTAAGCCAAAGATATGAGACATGGTTTATTCAAAATCGCACGATCCAAAATCTCCCTTGTAGTGGCAGAACGGATTCCCCAGACTAAATATAGTAGTGCCAGAAATTATATAAAATGCTTTTAAAGGGGAGTAAATAGGAATATACCTCAAACAAAATTCATTTTCGTGACTATTTTCAAATGATGGATGGTTGCATAATACACTTTACTAAGATACATTCACTTCAACCTACGTTTGTTTAATTAGTAATATAGTGTGTCAAATTCCGTTTGACTGACGGTTATTACGTCTTTATACTTAATTCATACGGAATATTGCTTGTACGGATATATATATAAATCACAGCCATATTGAATCCACTAGTGGATGAGGCCTCTCACCGAGGGGAGGAGTTGGCCTACTGCTCCCACGCTGACCAAACCTGTTGGGAGAGGAGAGCCGAAGCTATCACTGTGATCGCCACTGTCTTTTGTTCGCAACAGCTCCAGAATTTTCCTCACGATGCTTTGTCAACACCGAGATGTTTTGAGCGTGTGTGTGTCATAGAGAGAGATAAATTAATTGATAATGTGTTAATATCTATTACCAGTTCATTAAGGTCGTTCTATGGACCTGGCTTTATGTTGGATAACTTACTAATTTTGAAGTCTATTCTGATTGTAAGAAGTAACTTTATAGGCAGGTGCATATGAAGTTGATTACACTCTGTCCGTGGAATATTCGTACACATGTACCTTCCCACATAGCAAAATGACGTCCCAGGGATATCTGACGGATCTCCTGGCAGGATATCGGGACGTCCGTAGGACGTCCTGTTTAAGTCCCGTTTACATCCATGGGACGTATAGTTATAATTAATCCTTCGTATAACTATACGAAGGCATATCCTTCGTATAGTTATAATTAATTAAATAATAATAATAGTAAGGTCGATTTTATTTATAGAAAAATAGGTAATCCCGCACGGCTTTCCGGGGGACATCCATACGGGATGAACTGTTTGTATTGCCCACAGAGTTATCCCACGGACGTCCTTAGGACATCGCTATGGGAGCAGGACCATTCTGACGGTAATAGGATCTAAATGGGACGTCCCAGGGACGTACTCTGCTATGTGGGTTTGCTGAGGAGTTTTCTTTTGAGGAGAGTATTAACTGTAACTAAGTGAAACCAAACATTGAAATTATACGAGCGATATATGTTTAATACAATATTAAAACGTGTGACAAAATTGGAATTGTTAGACAGTATCCTTAAACTGATCTGTACTCCTGGTATTTGAAACCAGTAACTTAAGTGCTGCATGATACTATACGGTTGTTAACTAATGTGGTTTATTAAAGCGAAATTTATTTATTTGTAACTACTGTTAATTTTTCAGTTATGCAGCTCAACTTTTGCTGTGATCGAGGATAATGTAGATCCATTATACTGTGACGAAACAGTTTTATCGACAGAGATGGCTTTAGTCGATTCTAGTGAACGTGAATGTAAAAGCAAGTGCTCAGAGGAAAACATGGAGTTAAAAGAGCAGCATGAATCAGAAAGAGTATTAGCATATTCTGCAGAATCTTTCGGAAACTTGGCATCATCTCTCCAGGTAAGCAATTGGAATTTTATTAATTCCGTTTATGCTTAATATACAGTTTCCTCTCAGCTTTTATCAGATTTTTGGATGGTATAGAGTTTGAACAAATATTTGTATATGCTTTTCTAATTCTCCCATGATCTCTCTTACTTCGGGAGATGAATCCTCATATAAAACAAAACAAGTTCGTATGAACACACGCCCAATCATGTGTAGTTCCGGCGCTAGAGGGGCCCCCATAACGTCCAAAACTGTATTTCGAGGCAATTTATTTCGAATACTAATACGTGTATAGCTTGCAGTCCATCGTTTAGTCAAAAAATTTGGATCTGTTCGTTCGGACAGTGTACAAGTGAGAAGTTATGGGAAAATGCGCGAGGGGTTCTCGAGTGAAATTATGGATTCCTCAAGAATTAGACAGTGACATTGTGTCGATCAGAGCATGTAGAAAATGACAATACCAGAGAATAATACTGTGTTGGTTGCAAGTCGATACCTCAAGATGGAGAAGTGATAAACAATGTTATGCATGTTTACATCATTGCTGAATGTATTTAAAGGGGATTTATTTCGAATACTAATAGCTCGTTCAGAAAATTTACATGTCAGAAGTGATGGGAAAATGCGCAAACGATTCCCGAGCGAAATTATGCAACCAGGAAAAACATTCTTTTTTTTTTCATCTTGCATCTGTTTGAAGTATCACCCTGGAATCAACCTGGTGTTGTTCTCTGATACAAAGTGAACCTCTACTTGCTTTCATTGACTCAGAATCGCTGTGCAATTTTGGGGGAATCCCCGACTTCAATCGCACTTTCCAGTCACTTGTGGCATTAATATTCTCTGAACGAGGAAGTCCAACTTCTTTGGCGAAACGACGAGACGCCAGCTCTACAGTTAGTATTCGTAATAAATCGATTAAAAAAACACTTTTGGATGTCTTAGGTGCGTTCTAGCGCCGAAACCACGCATGATAGGGCGCATGTTCATATGAATTGTTTTTTCTTGTTTTTATATGGGGATTAACCTACTGAAATTTGTACCAGATGTCCTGAAACACCTGGTATATATATTTGTCCATCTGTGTATTTTATACCTTGATTATGCGTTAAAGCCTAGCGCTCAGTGAATATTGTATCTAGATATTCCAGCAAATCATCGTTATTGTCTGCATGCATTCACAGAGTCATAAAGTCCTAGATTGCTTCCAATGAAGATCAGCAGTTTTCCGTTCTTTCTTTTGACAAAATATAACCGCAACGCTTAAGGTTGAAGCGTCGACATTTTTAGAATAATCCTTCGATAAATCAGTATGATCCAAAATTTTCTGTTTACTTATTTTTGCCTAATCTCACCAGTGCTGGCGCTATGTTTGGGCAACTCCTTCCCGTTTTTTATAATACTTCATATAAGGGAGCAACTTTGAATGCATTGTGAGAATTGGAGCTCTTTCACATTGAATGGACGATATAGTGTGTAAATTATATCTACATATTTTGTATCATTTGTTAAAGATAAAAATTTTATGGGCGATAACAACGTATCCTTTGAGTTTTCGTTCGGACCTGCCATAAATTCCAAGGGATGAGCTATTGCCAACACGCAACTACCTTTTCTTAATTTCCCAGTCATCCGAAACTCTGGAAGAAATTCTAGTACTGTATCAAGAAGTTTCAAGTGATCCTCAACAACTCCGCCTGTTATTATGCTATTGACATCGGTCAGTATTTACTTATACAAGTCTTCCTTTAACACTCTTTGCGAAGCCACTAATTAAAAATCTGCTCTTTGCGGTGTACATGAATGACGACACTGACCCTGAACTTTCTTCCCTCAAATATGTTTAACAATAGGTCTTTGCAATCTTCAGTGAACTCAATCTTATAATAAAAAAATAATAATTTCTAGATCGTGTCACAAGTCATAAAGTAGAAACAATAATATAACAATGTGTACCATATTTTTACTTGTTCTCTTTTCGCTTTCTGCATATATTGGAATCCCTTCATTTATGCGGTGAGATTTTTGCATGTTTCCTCGCTCATTGTCTTCTGGGAGTATTTTGAGTGTCTGCATTACTTTAGCTTTGTTTTTTTCGTGCTTTTGAACTCTAAACCTGTGAAATATGACCTGGTAACCAATAAAATATATCCTGGATACCTATGAAATATGTCCTAGATACGTATGAAATATATAAGATTCTTCTGTCCATAGGAACTAAAACATTTCTAAGTTAATCTATTATGTTCTATTAATGGGGTTGTGTTTGGTCACCTTCGATGTTATTTTTGCTACTAATATCGAAGTTCTTTTCTTGTTGATACTGACTGGCTCAGTTGAAGCCTTTCCCCATATAACAACAACGCCGGGAAAATGTTGTTTTTGATAATGAGAAATCTTATAATATTTGTAATTTCCGTAATATATTTGCTATTTGAAATTGGATGAATCAGGTTTCACGAGGCAGAGACACCGATGAATTCGTGCGTTATTCCTGTATTATTTATTTTCCGTACTGCAATATTCACTTATCTCGGTACATATTTTTAAAACCTTCTTTTCGTATTGCATTGCGATGAATCGTATGTGTTTAAATCTTAGTTTCATTTTAATTAATAACCTATTCAGTAAGTATTATCCTGTACGTTCTGGCGTACACAGTTGGTGAGTTCATATTTCGTATAGTAACAACCGCTAAGCTCCCAAGCTTGTTTCTGTGGTGAATCAAAATTATAAGTATCAGAGAATGTTGTTTATTATTCCGGAATGTAAATCTCATAAGATATTTGGCGGGTACATTGTTGTTATTTCGAGACACCATGGGAATAATAAAATGGATGATATACATGTTCTCGGAACGGACGAATACGTTAATTGTGGTATCAGGGAAGGATCGTGTCCACTTCAACTGCACCAATATTGCGGCGACGAAGTGGAAACAATCCTAGATGGATGTTTCACGTTTTATAAATACTGCTCCCTTTCTCCCACATTCACAAACATTTTGAAATTTTGTTACAATAATTTTTCACTCGCAGCCTGATACGTAGTAAGTTTGAAAACGTGTTAAACTGCGATAGATCCAGGAAAGTTCTTATCTCTCGGCGTGTCTTCATTCTTTCAACAAAAGAAGGAATGGTAATGTATTTACACTACTAAATACAACGTTAGGGTATGAATGATTCTAACTATGCGGAATATATAATGGGGTCTTTTCTATAGGGTCTTTACTTTTATTGTATTCCGGAATAAATTGAATTTCCCATGGACTTCCTAAACATACACCGATGCTTCATTAGAATACTAAATAGCTTTCCTTTTATCATCCTCGTGAGAGGAGTTTGGGCAGTACCATTCCTTCCATTTACTTCTTACAGGGTTCATTCCGACATATTGGTTTAATTTTAAAATATGTAAAATTTAGGTGTTCCTAACATGTATTAATCTTAGCGACCCATAGATGTAATTTGGATATTTACAAGTCTTTATAAATCAAAGATTCCAGAGCAATCTTCGTTGCAGAAGGACACATTGAAAATTAAACATAACTAGTAAACATATGAATTATTACACCACTATTACAAAGAACGTAAACATATAATTTTCCCTAAAAGTTTTGTTATCGATGTAGACCTCCAGATTCGTAATGCGTGTCAATCTGCACGCACGTATCCATAATCAGTACAGTGCTTTAATGTTTAACAAAACGACTAATCACGCCTCGAAAAAGCCGCATTCCCTGGTGCGCCATTTCTTTTGTGCTACTGATAATGTTCTCTGGAAAACTCGAGTTGCTAAAATCGTAACTGCACAAATAAATCATTCATTAGCATAGCACTTAACGAAAGGACCTTCAGTGAGTAACACCCGTTATCCCTATTTCATATTATTTGTTCATTCTGATATTTATGTTTGAATGTGTCCTAGCGTAACACCACTTACTCTGCAATATCTGTTTTATGAAGACTCATAATCATGTAAATTACCGCTATGGACTGAAGGTAGTACTACACATTAGAAACAGCTAATCTTTGTCATTTGTTCATCATTAAACCAGCATCCCAGGCACTACCCAAGCGTACCTGATTAGGCATTTTATTCATCGTAGACTTGCCAGGACTCAAAATTCATTAATTTACGTATAACAGCAATGCTCGCCTTGTTCGTCGTCTTATGTAAAAGTTAATTTCATTCATAAAACATATTTATTTCTTAGACAGTCATTTATGCGTACAGCGTCAGCCTCGAATTTGCACTTTGCGCATGCTTCTTCCTATCCATTGTGATGGGCGTCGATATTAATACACTCTTCTATTATTGGATCCTTAATAGCTCGCAATTCTAAACTATTACCAGATTTGATGGCCGTCATTTATTCATTTCCTCAGCATTTTCAGACATGAGATCATGTTCCGTGGATCATTTTCACCTTCTCCGTTCGGCGTCAAACCCATTCTGAATACCTGGACGACAACTTAATTTCCTTCATCAAGCATTTCAAACCTGATCGTGCATATTTATCTCACTGTTTCCATTTTGTGTTTAACAGTCTATGTTAGAAGCCTATGTTCACTTTACACTTCGCCAAGAAGTAGTTTCTTAGCAGTAAGCTCTGATTCAGAGTTCACGAAATGCTGAGCCAATCTTATGTCCAAACTGCCTAGCTTTAACGGCAGTTAAACCTCGCATGCACACATTTTCAAAGTTTGATTGTAGTATTGAGTTTTCTCACAAGGTTTATAGTATTCCTCCCTTCCTGCTTTCAAACGTCTGTTTCTGGTACACTTTAACTGATAATTACCCTTCTTTTGGTTTCAATTCTCGGTAAAAAGTACGAAGATTCAAGACACATGGCCAGTTAGTAATTATCAGCACAATTGACTTCCGGGAAAAGGGTAAATATCACCTTATGCCGAAGAGAAATGGCGAGACATGTTCTTGCCCAATACGATCACTTTGCCATTTGCACCACTGCAATTCAGATATAGATGTTTGAGCAACTCTTGTATTTTAGGATGGTCGGAATTCAAGAAACAAGCCGAAATCACCGCATTCAAAAGGGTAGAAATTGTGAACACTTCAAGTATAGGAACCAACCGCTATGTTAACATATAACATTTTACACCACAGTTAAGGCCAAAATATATGTTTAGCGAACAGTATTATTATTGCAGAAAATACCTTGTTACTTTCCTATAAATTTTCTTGCATGTCCTTTTTGTCACAGTTAAGTATTTTATCATAAACTTCTTTCTTATATGGGCCAGTCTAGCAGCTTTGGACTTCTGTTCTCCACGCTTCGCCTTTAGCTGTTAAAATCCAAACCCATAACCCTGCCAGGACTCGAAACATGGCCTACCGCCGCAGACCGCTCGGGCACCGGCAAGTATTTTCTGTGTCATGCCGGGTTTTCGTAAACAGTTCGTGTTTTTATTGAAACGTTTTCAAATTTTGTTGCAGTGCTGATTGTAGCAATGCCTTCTGTTTGTCTGATCTTACCTGTTCTTTTTTGCATTTTTTGTGCAAATCTAATATGAACCTTTTTTTCGTCAAATGCTTCCATATCTAATATATTACGTGTGGAAATTTTGCAATTTATGAACTTTTTAACTCATAAGATCGTTAAATATTACTTACTATTTCATCCAAAGTTGTACAATGTGCATTGCTTTTCCGTTATCAAACTTTCGCGAGAAATATCGGTTATTTTCCATTTGGATTTGTTCATCATTATTTGAGTGTGATGTTAAACGTAAAAATAAGAAAACGGGGTTCTATTAAATTCTAGTCATACATCGAAAGGGATTTTTGTTTGCTGTCATCCGACTGACAAAGCCATGTTGCTAATTCCGCATATACATACAAAAAGATCAGAAGTAATAATAACACAATAGAAGAAAATGCTTAGGGAAATCTATTCTTCCTATCTTCGTGTTGTATTTAATAAACCTTCCATAATAAACCTTCCAAGGTTATTAGACTTTTCACACATCACATTCACATGTGCCTTCCACAATTGTCCATCACTAGGAACAATCCTAATTTAAGTGTCATAACATTTCTTCCTGAGCGGACTTCTGGTGACTCATGCGAAGCAGGAACCATTTTGTGTCCCTTACATTAAAATTACGTCAATATTTCTCGTCTTTGACAATAAAGAATCTTGTTTCACAATTTCATTGTTGTAGGTTTTCAGGATTGACTTCATCTACTCTTTTCAGATTTACTCCACTATGAACTTCCGAAGGATCTTGAAATTTAAACCACTGGCGTTATAGACCGAAAGGTCCTGAGCCTGCCCCAACGTGATCCGTACGCTGTTGTTTCCTTTCCATAATGCATTTTAGTCAGAACGCCTAAGAGTCAAAAATATAACTATTGGAGTAACATATATTCTGAACAATACAAACCGCAAATAACGCACGATACTATAGTATAACGCGTTTCACAAAAGGGTAGCACAAACTCTCGCGTGGGTTCATCATTGTCCCAACAGAAAATAATTTTGCTAGTTTTAGAAGAGTACGTATGTAAAGTAACTGAACATAACATGACACTGAAGAACGTTCGAAGTTAGGAAGCTACTGTGAGCTGCGGGAAACTCTGATAGTACAAACCGTTGCAGTGGTGCAAACAAAATTAACTGGGTAGGATTACAATAACCAAACGAGGTTTCCAGGGCAAAGGGGGAAGCAGGCGCTAACGATACATGTAAAAGGTAATAATTTATTTTTCAGATATACTTAAAATGCAATGTTACAAGATATATAAAATAAGTTTTGTTTTCAATTCCAGCTGAAAGAACATGAAGGAGTCAATCCAGTCGAGGAACATTTCCAGTGTGAAATATGTGGATATAAATATATCGAAAAGGGTACATTGATAGTACACATGAAATGTCATGAACGAGAGAAAGCTTTGAAATACATAATGGACGAATATAAATGTACTGAGAAGCGTCGATTAAAAACCCACGAGAGACACTTTTATTGTGAACTATGCGGTTTTAAATCTAATCGAGAGAGTAATCTAAAAGTACATATGTTAACACATACTGGCGAAAGACCTTTTAAGTGTGATATATGTGAATATAAATGTACTCAAAAGAGTCATCTGAAAATACACATGTTAATACATAATGATGAGAGGCCTTTTCAGTGTGAAATATGCGGATATAAGTGTAATCGAAAGGATGGTCTGAACAAGCATATGTTAACACATACAGGCGAGAACTGTTTTAAATGTGGAACATGCGGATATAGATTTACTGGACACAGTATTCTGAAAAGACACATGTTAACACATTCAGATCACAGGCCTTTTCAGTGCGCCACTTGCGCGTATACATTTACCCAAAAGTGTGATCTGAAAAGACACATGTTAACACATACTGATGAGAGACCATTTCAATGTGAAACATGCGGATATAAATATACTCATAAGAATAGCTTGAAAACTCACATCTTAACGCATACAGACGACGGACCTTTTCATTGTGAATTATGCGGCTATAAGTCTAATCGACAGAGCATTCTGAAAATTCATATGTTAACACATACTGGCGAAAGACTTTTTAAGTGTGATGTATGTAAATATGATTTTACTCAAAAGAGAAGCCTGAAAACGCACATGTTAAGACATACAGATGATACACCATATAAATGTGAAACATGCGGATATAAAAGTAACTTTAAGAGTAGCCTGAAAAATCACATCTTAACGCATACAGGCGAGAGGCCTTTTAATTGTGAAACTTGCGGATATAAATTTACTAAAAAGAGTATTCTGAAAAGACACATGTTAACACATACGGACAAGAGACCTTTCCAGTGCGGAACGTGCGGATATAATTTTACCCACAAGTTTAATCTGAGAAGACACATGTTAACGCATACAGACTAGAAGAGTATTAGATGTGATAGATTTACTCAGAAGAGTAGCCTGAAAGCATATACACGAGAAGATATTTCAATGTGGATACCGTAAAATAATCTAAAAACTGTTAATACATGGAGACGAGAAGTTTATAATATGCATGTACTCTAAACAGCTGCATGAAAAGGCCTGTAGCAAAACATACAGGATAAAGTCGTTTTAATGTGAACCATTTAGATATGATTTAATTTAAAATTGTTATTTAAAAAGGCACTTCAGTATGCATACATGAAGGCGGGGCGAGGAGCGAATATAACAACACCGAAAATGGTGTCTTGAAACGACACAATAATTATTAGGTTTGTTCATCGTTAATGTAAAGATTATTTTAAAACAGATGAGACTACATACTTTAAAGGGCTTTTTCAATGTTAATTATGTGGCTAAAACAACAAAACACACGTGAAATATCGCATCAGGGTCTATTGAAATAGTTATGTGTTTCCAATGTATTTACTAAATTTTGAGTTCCTTCAAATAAATAAACAGTAAAGGAGATGATTGCGTTTCCATCTGTATAATCATAGAAAGGAGAGTCCTTTTAAGTATCAAACTTGCGTATATAAACGTATTAAAATATAACTGCGGTTATTATTCAAATAGTAAACAAGTTCGTGGTTCTGTATGGACCGAACCCATAGATTTGGATAAGGTGAAGTCCGAAGTACTTCGTTGCACTGCCCCTGCTGAAAACTTCAATGCATCTGTTTTTATTTTGATTACGTTTCGGTGTGTGATCGTGCTAGCTATCACTGCAACGTTTCGAAGAAAGGTCAGCAGAATCTTAGAAATGAAGTACAAAGTCCTAATCTTAGATGTGCGATGAACGTAGTATTAAATCTATTAAATACACTACAAATGTAAAACGGAAGTAATCAATGTTTTTTCTCTTAATATGGAAGAACAATTATAACTTTTGTAATATTGAAGTTAATCAAATATGTATATATTTCCATCATCACAGTTTAATAATTAATTTTACCAAGTACATTAAACTTTACATTATCGATTGTCCGGTATTTTTATTTCATTTCTACTTCCATTTTAATCTATATTGTTTCTTTCTTCTTATTTCTCCTTAATTTTTATTGTTATTATTCTCTCCCTACTTAATCTTTAGCCTCCAATTCGTTTAGGAGCCCATTTTCTACACTTAGCAACCTCCACACTTCCTTCTCCATGTGGTGGTTTCTCTGACCCATGTAGTCATTTTTAGTTTCCATAATTTCACCACACTGTCACCCAGCATCAATTGGTGATATGGCGTTTTCCTAGCACTAATCTCGTACCATTCCGCTCAGCCCATTTTTTCTCGAAACATGTGATACTGTTTCTGCGCAACGTTGCTGCTTTTCTATTGTGTTGTAAAATTCGGGTATGCCTGTCTTGGTATTCTACAACCCTAACAGCATTGCGAGGTCGCATCGACATCGCAGAAACGTAACACTCGTGACATGCTCACGTCGCATAGAGATTGGAAAATCGCCCGGCGACGTAAATGGGACAGCCCTGCGACCTTCAAATGTCCGCACTGAATATATCAATGGGATGTTGTGATGTGACGTCCCAACGGGACATTGAGACGTTTTAGAGACAAGAATGGTACGTCGATTGGACATCCCAGCGTGATGTTTGTAGCAAATTTTCGTTCCGAGGAAATGAGCTGGCTTCATGTCCGTCTCTTTTCAGTCTATAACGTCTACCCTTGCCGTAAGTTTTGTCGTACCTATAGTAATTTCATATTCCGCGTCAATTTCTATAGAGTCTAGTTTGTGTCAACTCATTCACTTGATATTTCGTACGTTTCACCCATCTTCCTTCAAGATCTAATAAACCTTTAGTTAGTGATCATTCATTAAAGATCAGTTAAACCAATAAGGTAAGATTCGTGAAACCCACAAGATATCACGTGAATGAGTTGACACAAACTAGAATCCATAGAAATTGACGGAGAAAATGAAATTACTATAGGTACGACATAACTTACGGCAAGGGTTATCATCAGAGACTGAAATAAAGACCCGATGAACATGAAGCCACTCCATTTTTCTAAGTACATAACATTACTTACCATGACTTACAATCTAATATTTGTAGACTGATTGAAGTTGTACCAAGACATACACATACACAAAATATGCGAGCATTCTGATCTAATTAAAATACTGGTAAATCACTGACTGCACAAAATCATGATTGTGGAACTACGCATTTGAAAATACTGACAGCTTCAATTTATGTTGAAAGTTTAGATATGTTTGGTTAAGACTGGGATGTGGAAGGTATCGGCCAGGACCTTACGTAAAGCACCATCACAGTATTGGCCGAACTAAACTACGGGAATTAAACCTGTCAGGATGGTCGGCCACGGGGTTTCAGCCCACGTACCTACCCACTGCCACTCTGAAATATACAACCTTAACAAATTAACTAAAGAACACTGGTAGCCACATGATAATAATTACTGTAGTCAATGATTGTATTCTATAGTAAAGGGTCACTAAAAGTGTCAGTAACTCAATAACTTTATCGACATTAATTATATATGATTTACTGAATATTTTGCATAGAAAATATACAACTTAGTTAAAGTATAAATAAAAAAATCACAATTGCGCTGCTTTTATCTTCTGTTCCTCACAAGCGTTCATATCTTATTTAAGACAACATTTATTTTTTTTAAACGTTGTATATTAAAAACAAATACATTATTTCCTTTATGTTCTACACTAGAAAAATAAAAACACTAGAGGGCTATTATCGTTTTCTACACACTTCTCTTCACCATCGTCGAAGCGTTCATAATACTTCACTTTAAACAGCATTCCTTTTTAAAAAGATAAACATTTTTTACTTAAAAAACACAAATACATTTCTTTTCTTATATTCTACACCAGAAAAAACACCGGAGGGCTATTATCCTTTTTTTCACCATCATAAGCGTTCATGTCTTATTTAAGACAGTACTTTCTTAAAAAAAAAAACATTTTTTTAATTTTATTTACCTTCATCTTTAAAAATAGCGTGTAGATATAATAGAAAAAAACTTTTGACGGATCTTTTCCCTTGTGCTTCTCTCCATCTTCACGGGCTTTTTCACTGTCATTAGTTTACACCTTGTCCACAAGCTCTCCGGCCGTGCCTTTGCTTCGCTTGGCGAAGCCAGTTCAACTGAAATATCCACATAAGTTTCCTTGTCATTATCCTACTGCACAGTTTCTGAAAAAAAAAAAGAATAGCTAAGCAACGAACAATGTGAAATACCGATATTAATAATTAGATTTATAGTACATTTAAGTTCGTTTAAATTTAAATTCCACATTTGTTGGACAGAAATAAGTCACACTGTAAAGAAAAGGACAAATATACTGAAGTAGAAAATTAACGAATACAAAAACCTGACTATTTACTCTCATCAAGTTGAACCAAATAGGACTATAGTTATAGATGAGATGAGATGATTTCGCGGTACATGTCCGAATATTTTTCGACACACCGGTTAAGAAAGCAAGACGTGCAGAACTGTAACTACTGTTTATAGTGGGATGTGAAATTATTTCCGATTTTGCTGGGACAGAGAGCAAGAATTCGATCAGGTCATAAGTTGTAGGTCACATCCCGACATTTACCTAGTGCGACTGAGGAAAACTACAAAAGAAACTCACATACCGAATGCGAAGTCAAAGCTCTACCTACTGAGTTACGGTTGCTTGGTCCAGGAACTATTACTTGTTTTTAAAAAAAAAGGTCCTGTTGTGCATGGACATTAAATTGTAACTGCAAATATGAAACAAAGGGAACGAAGAAGTCATAGGCAGATCTGTCTATCTCTAGCAGAAAATAAATACAAGTAAGGGTTCCCAATCATGTAATCAGAGAAAATTTCTTGAATTTTGCAGGTTTCCTAATATACTATTCAGAAATAAATACTAATTTTATTTATTCCTAATCTATACATAAAAAATAAAATTCAAATAGAGAAGAAAGAAACTTATTATACGTCGAATTCTGAATGAATAAATCTACAATGGTTAACATTTAAAACGGTGAAAAATCAGTATAGATTTCGACAATACAAAGTCATCTACAAAGTAATAGCATGAACGTATCACAGATGCAAGAAGGAATATAGTTCCTAGTACAGCCTCTAGATAAAACACATAATTAAGTCCCCGAGACCCCGTAGCTAGGTGGTTGAGCTTGGTGTAGCGTTCGGGAGTTCTGAGTTCGATCCCACCGGCCGATCATCCTGGGAGGTTTTTTTAAGTTATTCCCTCAGTTACACCAGGCAAATGCTGGGATGACACCTTTAACAAAAGCCCTAACTGACATCTTCCCGAATCCTTTCGCCTCTCCTATTCCGGCGTGAGCCTCAGATGCCTAAAAGCCATACATACGAATTCAAACATACTTAAATCAGATATGGTGCAATTATATTTCGACCTCTGAGACCTTTCTCAAGCAGGAAGAAGTAGATTATGAATATGTGTAACCAGACAAATATTCTTCGTCATTTATACATATCTTCTTGCTTGCAAATGGCCTCAGTTCGAAGAGTAGTGCCTTCATCTCTATTTTAATTATATTATCAGGGTTCCCACTCCTTTACCAAGATAAAATTCCCTGACTTTTCCATGTCACTACTTAACCCCTAAACGAGTACACATTGTTCCCGATTAGCTTACGTTGGACGTGATTTCTCCGAATAAAATATGTCACGTTTTCATGAATCGGTTCATGATAATGCTACGCCATAGTGACATGTTTATTTCAGTATGACCGCGGTTGTTTTGCTACAACAGTTACAGACAGTATGTCGAGTGAGCGATATCGAACGAAGACGGGTTAGAAAAAGTCAGGTTATATATTATATTAATTATTCGCTGTGCACATAGCCTTTAACAGATAGCACATGTGAGCTGCTCCATTTATCGTTCCAAACGAAACGCCCCATTCATGCTAAATAGACACCCACAAATCATTCATCGTTTTGTTATTTTTTTATATTATTAATACCACTACGATTCCGAACATTACATTTCTTACTAAGCCCCAGTTCACACATGCGGTGCGGGAGCCTTGCGGTGACCGTTCGGGAGCCGCATATACAGTTCACACATGCTGCGGTTTGTCTGCGAACACTCAGCGGCGTCAAGGACGAATCTCAGTTAAAGAACTACGCAATAGATGCGCGCGTTCGTACAATAGTACAAATAATTTTCTTAGCTATGAAATTTCAACTTTCTCTTTTTATTCAAATTGAGAACATGCTGGTTTTAAAATAAGATCAGTAGTCCTGTTTCCAAACCGATATGTTTTTATTTAAAATGAAATAATGTTGATATTTCATTTGTACGAAAATTATTT
>JAGDQP010014231.1:0-21518 GCA_022664845.1 Lepisma saccharinum | reverse complement strand
TATATATATATATATACCTCAGTCAAACCTTGAGTGTCTTATTTTCTTTTTGCGTTTTATCTTCACAACAAAACCCGTTGCTTCCTCATTGCTCGACGTTTACAAAATACAAGCACACATTCAAACACAACTTAAACTACCACAACGCGGCGCTGCTATCACAGTGCAGCTGAAAACAAATTACAACACCTTTCCGAATGCAGCTTCTGAAGTACGTCTCAATGTGCGACATATCGATCATCGTTGTTCCATCCATGTTCCTGCAGTGACGTACCAGTTTGGGACGAAAAGCAATATCACAATGCGATGTCTTAGGGACGTGCTTTTTAGGTCTCATTGGGATGTGCTCAAATGTGACCAAAACAGGACGTCTCCGCGACGTATCTGCGTAAATCCTGCTGTTAGGGAATGTAAGTAACTTTTTACCACCTTATTTGTGTGTGGGCTTAGGTAATTTTCACCGGTAATCTTGTTACCAAAAATTAGCAAGTAGGCATTTTCGCCACCAAAACATTAGCTAGTACATAATTTTGTCACCAGAATTATATAGTTTGTCACATTTTTTAATTATATATTTTTAAGTATATAATTTTGTCACATAACAGAAGAATTAATAGACGGCTGATTTTGTCACAGTATATAGTGTCTGTAGCTAAAGAAGGTCTCGAGTGATTCGAGCTTCTCCTTAAAACAATTTTGCTCCCCTATAATATTCTTTTGGGCGCAAATTAAACTCTGCTCTGTATACATAGGCATTCTCGAGCCCTACGACTGTCTAAATTTTTGAACCCCGTATTGGTATGTCGGTCAGAGAGTGTTATAAATTATTTTTTTAAAAAAAATATTCATTTCGATGCCGTCCCATTGTTCCCGCCTGGGCGCAAACAGTGAAGCATTAAGATAGTAGTTTGATGACAAGTAAGCCTCAATTTAATGAAGATATATTGAGAATTGTTAAGATATAAGTAACCTGAATTTGTTATGAGGCAGAAACTTACCTGAAAATGTATCTCAAAACCTAAGTTCGAACAGGGTGATACTGCAACATTATATAATTCTGTGCAGTGTCCGATTTTTTCAAATTCCAGAAAGGAGAAATATTCAGGTTGTGGGAAAATAGATTTTAAATCTCCTTCATTTTCCAGGCTAGGTGATTATTTCGAGAAGCATAGCCAGAGAGGGTTTCTTCAGGGACATGGAGACTGAACTTTCCGCAACACATCGAAAACTGTTAGGAGCAGGACCTAAATAAATATCCATGAAATACGGAATATAAAACCACGAATTTTGAGAAATTTGTAGTTTTCAGAGCAAGATGCTTTCGGCCGCTAAGCTATGCAATATTTCAGAACATAAACACTTTAGCATTGGGAAATCAATTGCTCAACATGATTGGCTAACATAGTGAATGATGAAAGACCGCGTATTGCGATGTACAGTTGATGAGGGATGCAATTCTCACGCAATAGGATGTGACAATGAACTATGTTTTAGTTTCTTTGTTTGGTTGCTTTTATTTTAATTAAATACTGATTCCATGCAGAAAAATTGAAGTAGTTTTATCGCTATGAATTGAAAAATAAAGTCGCGTTATACGCACCCTAGCACGATGATCATGTGTCGGAAACTATAAGATTGAAAATTACTAGTCTAAAAAGTACAAATCGGTAAAATAATTCTAAACAAAAATAGCTCACTTGAGCTTGTATGATATTGTGGAAATTGTAATATAAAATCTCTTGTCATCGTATAATCGAAAATTAGATATCTGAGTTAAGAGTTTCTGTCAGGATTTTCTGTTCGTCGGGAATAACGTCAGGGAAGCGTGTTGCTCGTCTTCTATAGATTTTTAGATATTAAAATTATAAAGTTGGAGAATGGGTTCGGTATTCTGAAGGGCTAACTCCTCCATTAGGGATATCTGGCAGAATCCGTGGTCGCAATACTTTCTATAAATATTATTTTGTGAAAACATGCCATACTACGTTCGGTAACGTAGATAATCCATGTGTGAAAACCGTACAAGTATCAGTTCAACAAACTACACAGCTAGACAAAAACTTGACCAGATCTGGAAACTATTATTAACTGAACCACTTCACGGTTCCAATGATAGTCAAAACATATTATTTAGAAAACTATGTTTCATCTTCTTTGAAAAGTCGGAGGGAAATAGACCGTTCAGAAGACCGAGAGCTCAATGGAAGGACAATATAATAATACTAATGCATTTTGTCATTATGAAATTCATAGCAGTACACAATGTCATGATTAGTATAAGTATTAGTGTATAACAATAATAGAACAATAGGTTCTAGCTGTATAATAGCGAGTATAAATGAATAAAAATACATTTGTAAAACCATAACAAGATAAAATGAATACAAACAGTACCTATTTGTAGCAAATAAATACTAGTATAACCAAATATTACTAAATACATTACACTTGTACTGTACAGTGGAATAACTCTTGTAGGGAATAAAAAGGTGTTGAAATCAATAAATTGTAGAATTTACTCGTAAATCGATCCATATGTTCTTTGATTAATGTCATAGGCAACTTATTATACAATTTTGTTCCTAGGGTTTCATAAACGTATAATTATTTTTATAGCCGTTGGTATGGGGCATTTATTATTCCTAGCGTTAGGAGATTGCACATCTTCTCTGGGTTGGGGATTTGGAAGATTATATTTTACATGTAGGAGTACTGTGTAAATGTATAGATTTATTACTCTCATGATCTTAAGATTAATAAGCAATGGTCTACAGTGAACTAATCTGCGTGAATTTCAAATAATTCTGAGAGCCTTTTTTCTGTATTACAAGGATGTTGTTTAGATGACAATTTTTTCCCTAAAATAAAATAGCATATAAAATTACACTTTCAGCTGTAAAATTAAGTAAGCTGATATAACATGTTTTATATGCTACACTTGAGAGCCTACCAAAGGTATAATTAATATGCGGTTCCCTCGTTAACTTGGTGTCGAAATATATGTACAGTAGCTAAAGGTTTTATGCAAGTATAACTAATTTCAAGACCAAAAGGCATATATTGAGTTTTACTCTTATTAAGTAAAATCCATTAGCCTTGAACCAAACCGCTGTTTTCGCCCACATGGTTTCAGCTATGATTTTAAGTGCGATAAGACGGGTACAAATACTTAAGAAAGTTGTACCATCAGCATAGAATATAGAGTAAATCGATATTGAAAAAGTCAGGTCATAACTCATCACAACAAATAAAAATGATCCAAGTACTGAGCCTTGCGTTACACCGAACTTAACTGATGCAACACCAGATTTATCATTATTTACAAAAACAATTTACTTATGGTTTTCTAAGTACTATTTGATTAAACTAAAGCTTGTACTACCGATACAATGTTACGTCAACTTGGTTAAAAGAATTGTGTGTTCAGCACAATCGATGGCTCTACTTATATCACAGAATGTGGCCTGAGCAAAATCCCTTCTTTCGAAAGTTTTAAGAACCTTCTTTATTAATGAACCTGTGGCTTCAGTAGTTGATCTACATTTTAAAAAACAAACTATGAATCACTAATAACGTTGAGCTCAGCAAAATAGTCATAAGTCTGCTTTAGCATAAATATTTCAATATTTTTTTTTAAATTTGTACCTAGGGATCTTCGACAAATGAAAACTTCCTTGCTCTTTCCAACGAGAAATTGTATGAAGAACGAAATTCGTTACTGCGGCGATCTACTTTCGAGTAATTCTCCAGGAAAAGTGGAGTGGTGGCAAATGTCATTGATTACTAAGCAATGTGTACGTACTACAATACAACATTTTCGTTGAAATAAAATTGAAATATCTTATCTGTTCACCTTAATATAAATCCGTCTCCTTTAATTTACTTTTCTTCTGAGGCTTGCACTGCAGCTCTTTACCTAGGCCCGCCACATTTCATGGATGAGTAGTTCTTTAGATTCAATGCAATGAGTTTACATAAGAATTTTGCTCTGATTATTCCTGTAAAATAAATAGGCTTATTTCAACTGTTGGTTTAATAATATACGACATAAATAAGTTCTGGTATAATGTTTTACGCTGTCGTATTCTTGATTTAATTTGAGGCTAAATAGCGACCAGTAAATTTCTTGAAGCAACTAAATTTTCGGGAGTGTCTTTACAAGTAGGTGCGTTAAATAAATGCAAGATCATTAGTTAAAGGTAAGTGAAATCAAGTGGTGATAAACAGAATTGAATTGTTGTGACTAAAAAACTTTGCGCGCTCTAAATCTTGAATTTTGAGCAATTAAAAATAATCATAAAAATCTTTTTTTTTTTTATAAATCTAGCATTTTATAAAACATTACTTGTTTTCCAGCGATAAATATATGGAAGTCAATTTCGTTATGTTTGGAAAATTGGCATTAAGTAGTATGCTTGATGGTCGGTATATTCGGGTTCTACTGTTGGAGGCGTGGTTAAGTAGAGACGTGTAAAATTGAGACATAGAGGCGCGAAGATTAGGAGACCTCCATTTTCGTCTTTCTGATATTGGTCTTTTTGGATTCTATGCCGTGCATCTCCATTTAATTGGTCGAAAAAGCTTCCTGCTTGGGAGAATAACTTACATGTGAGGAGGCGAACGGGTTGCAATTGTTGGATGGTAAACTTTCCTTCCATTATTTGTGCTTCCAAAATCAGCAGGGTAATCTTTTCTATCTTAATAGAGGATTGACTATGTTTGTATCAGTGTGTTTCGATTTGAATTCCACTAACGATTAGTATTCGCCAGGAAGAAACTGTGTTGAATTTTCGAGATTCTCAGTAAACGGAAATTGTTTTCAAACAATTCTCTGGAATTTTGTTCTGAAATACAATGGAATTTATATCTCATAAATCATGCCCACTTAATATTAATAAATAGCTATTGTAATTAAATCATTGATTTAACCTGCGATAATCAAAGGATAGTTTTGTGAATTTTCGGAATTAGTTTCTTTATTTTATTAATTTTTATTTCAATTGTTGGAGGAAATAATAACTTGGGTATTATAAAATAGTTTGCTTGAAATTACAAAAAAGTGTTTTTGTTTACGGTTAAACTTTGAAGTAAACACAGATTGTAAACATTCAGATTTCAACTGAATTTGTGTTGATAATTTACTAGAATTACAATTTAGTTTGGTTATTGTAATTTTCGAAAACAAATAAATTACAAATATATTAGTATTTTTAATCGAATTTTGTTGCCCGAACTTGTCTGCTCTGGTATTGTTGGTTCAGTCTGGACGCGGACGCTACTGTCGAGAATTAACAGGGACTAATTCTTGTTATTCTAAACATTTGTGCTTTTGTTTTTGTGTTAAACGAAATTAGTTCAGATGTTTTAATTATGGTTGAGGAATACTTACAGAAGAACCACACAAAAGTCTGGTGCAGTGTAGAAATTGTAGTATCTATGGTATTGTACAGTAAAATAGCGAAAACAATTTCAGCTATATTATCTGTGTTTGAAAATAATATAGTGCTCTAAAACATTATCCTTTCCCTTCAAACCGTTTATTTTGGTTTTCTGTCGTGGTAATTATTCAATGTAAAATCTTGCCGAATGTGGGGAGTTGGTAAAATAAATAAATGAACAAAAAAAAGTATTGTCTCACGGGTTTTCAGATTTCAAGAAGCATTCAAGTTAAACGTATGCTGAAATTGTAAGAATTGTATGTCTGAAGGTAGTTTATTTAATGCTAATTTTATGTGAGGTGATAATTTGTCTTTGCTTTTATTCATTCACAAACGGCGACATGATTCAATTTAGTGATAATGAGAATCAATAGAGTTATTTGAGCCGGAATAACGTAACAATGGATCAATCAGGGGTTTGTGATAGAATTCCTAATATTGATGCCAGCTGAGTAGCCAGTTCAGAGGTCAACGTTGATCCTTTTAGTATACACAATTATGTTTGGAGAATTAGGGAGGTCAGATATGTCCTTTACTCATCCGGTAAGAAGTCGGATTTATGTACACAATTTACAGTCGAATAACTTGAATCAGAATAATGATGATTGTAGTAGTCATTCTGTTATGGGCGAATGTGGAACTCGTTATCCGGGTTTAAGATCCAATAGAATATTTCGTTGAAGGTTTTCTAATGTTACGAGTGCAGATCGACCTCAAAACAATTTACCATATTGTTATGGCAATTTCCGATATCGAATATTCGTGTTGACGAAGTTAGGCCGTCCGTAAGAGGAGAATTTATAACCTGGAGTTGTCAACCAAGATGTTGTAGGAACTGATTTTAGAAGTCGGGACTATTTTCAGAATGGTTTATTAGGATTTATTAAGCAACTGAATATATAAGGGCCTTTGATGTTCATTTACGTTATTCCGAACGCTTCGCTGGATGGATCAATCAGTTGGAATCCAAATATGCATTTATGAATACAACTCGAATGCTACGAGAAAGGTTAATTAAATAATTTTTTTTAATGGAAAAATGGTCGAGAAGTTTTGGAAATGTTGTTATTGATGGAGGGAATTGTAAAATTTCCTGGATTTTTGGTTAGGTTGATACTGTGTGATTTTTTTAGTAGGATCAAGGGGGAATTATTTCAATACATTTTGTTGTTACAGTAAAAGTTAACATGACAGGAATGCAAGAAGTTAATTAAAATCGATTCATTACCACTATTTAGACCCAGGATCTCACACGTAAACGAATATTTCAAAAAATAGGCTTGAAAGACAACGTGTACAATTTTACAGATTCAGTTAGTTTGAGCGCTTCAGTCATTGGCTGTGTTGAATGTGAAGCTCGTTTGGCCGAAATAAATTCAAATGAATCCCTCACATATTTTCTATTGTTCTGAGGGGTGTTATCAAGTGTCAGTGCTTGAAATGAAATAGCGTCGTAAGTCTTTTGCATGATATAAAAGAGGCAACGCTGATTATTTCCAGTCGGAAAAAAAGACTTTTGGTTAAGAAAAGATTTTTCAAACCAAAGCAAGGTTTGTTCACCAATGTAAATAGAGATTTATAAGTAGATAAAACAAAGAATCAAACCAAAAACCTAGTTCTAAATTAGCAACTAATAACTGTGTGAAGATGAAACAAAAGTTTAGTTCCGAAAATTGTAAAGGAGTCACAAACCAACGGAGACTTAACGAAGGTTGCGAATCTGAGATCGATTCAAAAATATTAGTGATCCCCTTATATCTGGGAAATCAGAATGCTGTTTTCATTAGGGAAGGATAATGGAGAAACGGACTGAGATTTGAGTTAACTCCGGATGTACTTTTAATATCATTTCTAGGAAGTTTGTTGATGCTAATGAAATAGTCAAATCTGAATGCGAACCCGTGGTCATTAAATCTGCATTTGGGGAGTTAGCTCAGATGTGATAATGAGACTGAAAGTTGCTATCGCTGGAGAAGTTGCATTAGCGGATTTTCGAGTCGTCGAAAGTTTACCTTGTGTTGGGGTATTAGTAGTATCTTACTTGTACGAAATGTAGAGGTTTCTGGACATCAAAAATAAATTGTTGTTTCTTTGTGATAGGAAGAAAAGAATTTCCTTAAAATGATCGGATGAAGTTAGGATGAGTTTGACATTTAAGTACTCAGTCAATTCAAATTTTGGGAATTGTGTTGTGATATTCCGTGTGTTGCAAAATAGAACTAGATTTTTTTTTGCCAGGTTACAATTTTGATAAACTAAATTCTGTATAACGAATAGATAAATCAGAAAGTGATTCGACACAAGATACTATGACTCCGAAATTTCCAGATTTTAAAGAATTAAAAAAAAACTATTGAATCGAAATTGGACTGCAGAACGGATCTATTTTCGAATGAGGAGTTTCCTGCAGAATAGCCTTTGATTTATACGATGCTTTTGGTTACAGCTTGGAGGAAAAATATTCCAGAAATAATACCTGTTTTACTTATGTTTTATATTGAATATGTATTTGTTGGCTCCAAGTGCATTTTGCATTACGTTTTCTTGAAAAAGAAAATTGTTTATTTTGATTTGTGAAAATACAATTATTTTCAATTATTGATGAGAGATGAAGAAGATGTGAATTAAACTACTAAATTACTATTGATAACTAACTTGAATTTTGTGAATATTCTTTTTGTATCTTTTTCAGTTTCCTTAAGCAAATGCTAAAGAAATAATTGTTTAATCAGTTTTATTTAATCAGTTTTAATTGTTTAATCAGTTGTTGAGATTATAACTCTTTGATTTTTTTGTAATAAATTCATTTTGATTGAAAATAATATTAAATTGCTAAATTTAATGGTAATCAAGAGTGTTGGTTTTTGAAATTACTTTATTTTTTGTTGAATGCTAATATTTATCTTATGTTTTACAGTTATTAGTTTGGGATTGGATCGGTTGCGGATATTTTCGTAATTTTCAGTATTGTACGCCGTCCAATTTATGTATCTGTGGAAGCCGAAGATTCTTATATACATATATAAGAAGTTTCTTCTTGACCGAGGGAGTTAGTTGTAATGGTCCTCCTGACATCAAATACATTTTTATGTAAATAAATAGGAAGCCAGAAATGTTAGTTGATATTAATTTGATTCGGAAGATAAAATTAAATGTGTGAAGAAAAAATGTAAATTTAGATTTGGGTTGAATTATCTTGTAAATTTATGAGATAAATTATTTGGACGTGCAGAATAGGCTTTGCATAGACATCCATTTTATGGACATGCATTGAACGTCCAAAGACAGGTTCTGAGAGACATCCACATTATCCTACACATGGACGTTCCACTCATGCCCACACTATCGAACACAGCGACATCCAGTTTCTGTACATCTTCGATGTCCATAATGTCTATTTTCGGCACATCCGTTTCCTGTACATCCTGTTGACATCCATAATATTGGTCTACTGGAATGTTGTTTCTGGACATTGGACATTATGTACATTTGTTGAACGTTCAGAAATTATTCTTCCGAAGTTCCTTTTTACATGTCCAGTGTACGCATGGACATAGAACAGACGTATGCCTACATGCCATGCTGTCAGTGTTTGGGCACTAGATACCATTAATTTAGTTCTAGAAAATAAGTTCAAGATATCCTCAACTAACGAAAATCCTTTGATTGAAATGATTTTCTTTAGAACCTGAGCACTGCAATCAGAGCAGGTGTGAAGTTAGCCCCACTATATGTACACTCTAAAGTAGACAATATTCCAGATGAGCTCTTTCCGTGTTTTTGAGAGTTAAATAGTTGATTTTGGGTATTTGTGAGGGAATTTTTGAATGATCTTGAAAGTCGTTGCGGGAACATATAAAAAGGCGTCGGCCGAAAAAAATTTTTAAGAATATAAAGAAAACGGAAAGGAAGACGTGAAGTTAGACAATTCTTAGTATTTGGTTTTTTGTTTGGGTTGAAATGGAGCTGTTTTGTTGTGACGCATTTTTTTCAAAATTAAATAAACAAAACGGTTACGTATGTGTTATTGGTTTAGTGGCTTTGGGAACAATGAACCTTATATACATAGAATATTTTATATCTAAAAGTAGAAGAAATATACGTTGTATGTACTCCTGCATATATTTGTACTCCTCCATATGAACGAATACATATATTTGTTACCATTAAGTTAGGTTTTTATTCAGTACAGAGCAATACGCATGTTCCAAATTAATGTAACCAAAACCACTGAAAAAAACATTATATCGTGCAGGAAAACCAATAACTAAAACAACTGTTATATACACACGGTAATTCAGTTGCATTAAGCTTGTTGCAACAAAAATAGACCATTAGGTGTTTCTAAAATACTTGTTCGTAAACATGTAGAAAATATACTAAATGAATCCATGCAACTAACATATTAAGAAGTCCGATTTAATTTGGAGCGTAAGTACGAACTCAACTAAGCGCATGAAGGTAAAACAGAACTTAATTATAATAAACCATCACCAAGAGAAGAAACGTATAGAAGCTTTGCCCTTTATTGTAATATCTCTTTAGGCACTGGAACGATTTATAAAGACATTGAAAACATATTATTATTTCCATGGAGCTCGATGTGATTGTAAAACCAGTCTTTTTAATTCAATTGTAGCAAAATAACTAACATTAAGAAAACGTCCTGCTATGCATTATCCACTTTATATTTAAGCTAAAGAAACCTATGCACAGTCTGTCGTTTCAAGTCAGTATTTTCAGTCTATTTACATTCGCAAAATTCAAATTGCAATTATCTTCCCACTGTATATATTCTCAGGTAACTTTTTAAAACATGATTCCGAATTCATTCATATTTACATGTTTTACACTCAAAACTAATTTCTCCTGAGCGTATTGGTATGCACTTTTTCATGCAACTCCATTGAGTACACATATATTCACATGTTCAACATTAGAAAAGCCTCTCATTTGTATGTGTTAACAAGTGTGTTTTGAAAATACATATCTATTCACACAGAAAATGACTTTCGTTTGTATGTGCCAACATGTCTCCTTTCCGGTTACTCTTTCGAAAGAATATCCACATATTTCGCATTTGAAAGGTATCTCAGCTTTAGGTTTTAAAAGGTCTCTCTATTGCTGATATCACACGTTAATTTTTTTCTAACATTCCCTATTATCGCCTAAATCCGATGTTAATATGCACACGATACCACTTGGAACGTTGTGAACCGTGCACTGCAACTGCGATCAACAAAATCACCAAAAATAAATAATCAGCAAAAGGAAATATAGACATTTAAAAAAAGAATGGATTTGATTATCATAAATGAAAAACCCATACACTTTTTGTATTTCGCGTATATAAATGTTACTCCATCGTTTGAGAAATTAAAGTGGTATGATGGTTGCTGGTCGCCTATGAACATAAAATTAATTGTATAAATGGTGACAATAGGATTCCCTCATTTTCTTCTGTGTATGAGGGTATAATATATTAGAATTCAAATGGACACGCCTTTCCTTTTTATGTTTGTCATGTTGTTGGAAAGTGTTCTCACCTGTACACACACTGACCGGCTCACATTATTTCCAAGTTAGGTTTGTTCACGTTAAAACATAATATGTATGTAACTATATTTATATCATCCAATATGCACCTCTTTACACAAAATGTAATGGTAAATCAGGAATAAGGGAGGACCAGTTATCTACAGCTTTTACTTGTTAACGTATTCTTCCCATTTTTATGTTTGGGTATATATGGCAACTGCGCCGGTTACTTCCATTACAATATATTATCAGTTGTGTAATAATCGCAACCAACTTCCCCTTTTTTGGTGGAGCTACTCTATTGTAACTACTCTTTGCCCCTTTCATACTTGATTAAATAAAATTTAATCTGATGTAATTAAAATGGAGAAGACCCTAAGTGATTATGTAGACTTCTGAGAACGAGATATATAATTTTTTGTTGCCGTGGGCTGCTAAGCATTCCTTTGAATTTAACACTACCACTTATTTTTTATCTAACTACCACACATACAGAAAGCGCGAACGGATAATATTACAGTTTCAGGCCAAAAATGTGAAACTACAGAAAGTATGTAAACTTTCCAACGTGGTTGATTTGTTGAAATGCAAAATATAACTAAATATGGAGTTATGGAACTGCGAAATAAGAACGAATGTACTTCGGATAATTTACCCGTTTGTCTTGAGGCCGAGCATATGATGTTAGTGTTAAAGGTGTTATGTGGAAAAATCTAACTTGACTTTTTCTAACCCGTCTTATCAGCTTCGAAATTGAATTTAAGGCATTTTATTCAACTTTGCTCAGGCCTGATGGATGAATTGGCGGAACGAAGAAATTTGGAGGAAACGGGACAAGCCTAGGAGAAAACACGAAAATAGTGTTCGTCCACTTGAAAACTCCCACATGACCAGGAATTGAACCGACGATCCCAAGCTAAGCGTTCTCGACAATTTGTGCTTAATATATGCAGCAAAATGCTTTTCACTCATAGCAAGAAGTGAGCTATCACCAACCCTCCGAACGCCATCATTTTTCTGTGCCGATCAACTCGAGTATGCGTTCAACGAAATAACAGCTTTTTCTAACACTTTCTAGATTTCACTAGGTGTTTATAGAAGTGTCTGTGTGAATTACCAGTATTCACAAGGGAATGAGGTATCGAGAATGAACATATGGTTCAATACTTAACAGGAGCTGGAGTCTCAAAGATAAATTTTATTAAGCAAGACTGCTAATCACAGGACTTGCCAGGTGTTCGAAAATGAGCAAGACTCTTCTTTATGAAGTAGTTCTTTACTGAAGGTAGTTCCAATACGTACCTTACGATATTCAGTTCAAACTGACACATGCATAAAAGAAAACAATATCTACCATAGGAAAGTACAATACTATTGCCACAATGATTACTAATTAAATACAGAACATCTAAACATTGTTCTTAGTAGACCTACTTCAACGATAGCTTTACATTTTATGCACAGTTTTGCAGAAGTAATTTATTGAATCATCTGACGGTACGTGCAGAACGTTGGTATGGACATTGCATACAATTTATACAGTTGTTTCGCATGTAAACTATTGCTTTCAGCACATTCAACTGTCTTCTAGTGACATCATACCATGCTGCCAATTGATTGTTTAAGTCAGCACAAAATAGGAAGAGTTCTATTTAAAAAAAAAATGTTAGGTAAAAATATTAACATTCGAACTCACACGATTTTTCTTATTCACTGCTACACTGTGTTAGGAAAAATGTTACCATGTGATCTGTGCATTAGGTACATTAAAATTCACCTTTCATACTCAAAATTCAAATCATTTCCATTTGTTATCACGTGTCTCTACAGATTATATTTTCAAATATATTTGTTTCACACTCAAAGCACCTCCCGTCTGAATGCGTTGACGTCTCTTGAGGACACTCTTTTCAGTAGTTTTAAAAATACACGTTTCACATTGGAACAGCATCTTCCCAGTGTGTTAACATGTGTCTTTTCAGGTTACCCTCTCGAGTGGATTTAAATTCACACGTTTCACATTGCAAAGGACTCTCGTTCATATGTGTTAACATGTGTCTCTTCAGATGACTCTTTCGAGTAAATTTATTTTCACATGTATCGCACCGAAAAGATCTTTCATCTGTATGTTTTAACATGTGTTTTTTTAGATTAGTTTTTTGAGTAAATTTATACCCACACAATTCACATTTAAAAGGCCTCTCGTCTGTATGTGTTAACATGTGTCTTTTCAGATGACTGTTTAGAGTGAATTTATGACCACACTTTTCACATTGAAAAGGCCTCTCGTCTCCATGTGTTAAAATGTGTTGTCTGAGATTACTTTTTACAGTAAACTTTAACTGACATATTCCACACTGAAAAGGCCTCTCATCTGTATGTGTTAACATGTGTTTTTTTAGGCTACTCTTTTGAGTACATTTATATCCACACTTTTGACAATGAAAAGGCCTCGCGTTTATATGTGTTAAAATGTGTTGTTTCAGATTACTTTTTACAGTAGACTTGAATCCGCACATTTCACACTGAAAACGCCTCTCGTCTGTATGTGTTAACACGTGTTGTTTCAAATTACTCTTTACACTAGACTTATAATCACACATTTCACATTGAAAACGCTTGTTGTCTGAATAAGTTCTTCTTTGTCTTTTCATTTTTCTGTCACTGTTTCTTTCATATCTGCAGATTGAAGAGAAAAGCTGCATCTCCTCTGCATGTATTCCCATGTGATTTTCCATGTCATTGTTTAAAACACTTCTATATCCGCATATCTCACATTGCAATTGTTCTACGATTTCATTCACTCGTCCGTGTTCTTTTAGCTGAAATTGGAATAAACATTTCTTTGATAAATATCTTATTGTATTTTTAAAAATCTGAAAAATTAACAAATAGATTTTTGACACACATGGTTAATGCCATGCTTGCCTCTTAATGGTAGAAGGCGCACGTGGGGTAAATGTGACTAAGAAGTTATTTTTTTACAACACAGAAACAGATTGCGTTAGTTTCCCGCGGCTCACTGGAGCTACCTAACTTGGACCGTTCTTCAATATCATATTCAGTTGCTTTCGTTATTGTCTGTTCTAAAACAGAGAAATAATTTTCTCTCGGGATCATAATTACCCCAAGCGAGGATTTGTGCTATCCTACTGTGCTAGGCGTTTTATTATTCTTTCTTACATTTATTTGTTGTTTGTGAAGGTCAAAAAGTTAGTTTCCACAACAGTTATAGTGTTCGATTGTCAGAAGTTCTTGCGTGGATCTAGTACGAAAAATAACATCCGAATTCACAACTTGGTCCCATCCGTTTTGAGGTAACAGATGAAGATTACTTAGGCCGCAGTAGTTAAGAAACTGAAGGTCTTTTGGAAGTTCACAGCGGAGCAATACTGAAAAGTGTAGACGCAGTCAATCCTCAAAATCTACTTCAACAAAACGGTTTAAAGATTTCTTTACCGCCAAAGTGGAGAAATATTGGGGTAAATTTTGTGTCAGGCAAGCAATTAGCTATCTTCTTTGCAGGAGTAATCAGTATTCGGCTTAAGAAGAAATGTTATGACACATACATATAATTTGGAATACCTTTGGCTGAACAATTGAAAAAATATTCACTACACGAACTGCAATTTACTATTGTGGAAGCAACATATGAATCTGAAGATTGTAATAACTCTTTGCTTTCAAGTCGATTGCTGTACTTACCAATAAACTTTAAAATAGAATATTAGAAATTAGATAATTAGATTTCTGCCTCATAAATTATAAACTCATACAAACAGAAACATATTAAAATCTGTTGATATTGACATTAAAATTAAATGGTACAGAAACTGCATTGCGGTTATATTAGCGAAACGCGGCGGTTGCAGCGGCATGTATTCAGGAGAGAGTTGGAGAGTTAATTGAATGTAAATTTTTTATACCGGTTCATAGCTAAGGCACATAGTTATATCACTCACTATAGACATTGTTTTATGGTACTCTGGGATTCATGAAATCGTCTAATTATTTTTAGACATTTTGCTCAGGCATTTTTATCAACAAAGGATTAGACTGTCAAACGCTCTAAATGATCTATGTCTATTAAAATAACGCAAGGTTAAGGAGAATAGGTTTCCCTTAGCAGTTTTCTAGCTTAATATTACTTTAATTAGCTGTATTTCTCTGGTAGGTATATGAAGAATTTGTAAATTTGCTTCATCAGTCTGATAAGAGAGAACAAAAGAACGTTTTCGATGCATAGGTAGAGTATAATGGAAACACGTTTTCTCATTATATACATTATTATCGTTATAGTCAAATAAAATGCCACAATTCAAGAGAAATATATTCTTATTCCATTTCCACAAAAGACGGGTTATCAAAAAGAAAATGAGATCAGAAGAATATAATGTCTTGCTACAATCAATTAAACTACAAAAAGCGAAACCGTTTTATTAACAAACACGAAACTTTTTGCGAAAACGAGTCGCGATACAGAAAAACAAAACTGTTACGGAAAATTGATACCAACGTGAGAAAGTGACATTGCATTTTACGCAATAACAATACTTCTCATAAAATATAAATTTTGGCCCTATCTTTCATGTAAAACACTAAATATTCATATAGTGCAAGGTAGCTATAATTGCAGTTTCGAAAATGTTGGCAATTTGGAATAGTGATTTCGAAAGCAATTGTCTCTCGGCTATTTTCTGGAATTCCGAACACTGTAAACACGCAAGTATCACAAGCGTTTAGATCTTACTTGTAGTCATTCATATGGCATGGAGAATTTATTCGGCAGAGAATAAGTATTACCAATTCGCTTCCGCGTAGGGTGATATTTGCTCATTATTTTGAAGTCCATCATACTGGAAATTACAAATTGATCATGCGACTCCCATGTTCGTCCTCTTTATGATTCTGTTTACCAAGAATTTCAACCAAAGGAATGGAAAATATCAGTTAAACGGTATCAGAAACAGCCGGTTAAAGAAGGACCTGAGCAACACTCGTAACTTTGTGAGAGCAGTCTTAGTAATACAATCTGACATTGAAAATGTTTGCATGAGCGTTTTAACTGCCATGAAAACAAGAGTTCGTTCGTAGTATCGCCTCAATATGTGATGGCTCTCAATGTCAGTTTACTGCTAGGACAAGACTTCTTGGAAAAATTTAAAGCGAAATAAACGCGAAATTTATACCCGACAGGAGAAAAAATAAACAAGACAAAGTTTGAAATATTTCCTGAAGGAAATAAAGTGTCCAGGTATCGACGCCGAACGAAGGTAAAATTGATCCACGTGTGAAAATACTGAGGTAGAGATTATAGCTTGTACCTGCACGCCCAATGTGGCAATGATTGAGAATTGCGACGTTTATTGATATCGATGTACATTACATTGCACAGGAAGAGGCATGTGTAAAGGGCAAATTCGAAGCAGATGCTTTCCGCAGAAGTGACTAATAAAATATACGTTTTATGAATGAAATGCACAGTTACATGAGACTATGAACAGTAGTTGGTGAACATTCACCATGAACAGTGTCGTAAGACAGTAGTTGGTGAATTTTGAGGTTTGTCAAGTCGACGGTCAGTCGAGCGCCTAAAAAACGTGCATTAGCATAGTTTCTGAAACAATATTGATATAATATCAAACAAACTATAAAGTTTCGTTGTTCCTAATTTGTACTGCACTAATTTTATCAGCTCGTAACGCTAATTTACATACTTATGGGTCTTCATCAATCAAATACTCCTTCAAACACAAATTGAGAATGATTAATACAAAAATAATGAAAGAGGATACCGCTCTAGCACACAATATATACATACATGTTATATTTTCCTTTCAATTATCAACTGATTTCGCCTTTCATGTTATTGCTATGTTAAAAAGGAGGCAAAACGGGTGTGACTGAATGTTCATTCGCTAAGTGCTAAGCCAATGAAGGAGTTATTTGTGAAATTGCAATAGTTGTGTAATATTTTAAGTTGTTTATTGATGAAGTTTATTTTGTCTGAATATATCCTAGCGTAACATACATCACTAGTAATATCTGACTGATAATCTAATTAAGAATATAATATCTAATTAAAAATACAATATCGGACAGTTTAGGTGCAACTCCGGCAGAGACACATTTATTTCTATTGGATCCACTTCAGTATTGGAGACTTGAACTGCTACAAATGCTAGAGCAAAGTTTAACCAGAAATGGAATCGTTGGTTGGAGAAAAACGCGTCTTAAGAGAAAAAGTCAGTAGATCAAGGGTCGCACGGAATGCACTGCCATTGTGGGTGATTTAATTTTGAGTAAGATGATGCGGGAATTAGCGGAATCTGAAAGAAACATTATCTATATCGTCGCCCATACCCTTCCATTACAAACTATTTTCCAAGGGGTAGATATGCTGGATCTAAAACTGAAAAGATGACGATATTCCCTGCATCAGTTTAATAGAGGACGATTACAGAAATTATTACAAATACTGAAATTTCATCTGGTGAACACAGTTGAAGAAGGTTTTCAATTAAAGAATGAGCCCCAATTAACTGAACGGACTGGGATACACGAAACTCACTGAACGAAAGCAGAATTATAGAGTTCGGAAGTTACGAATTTTAAGCAACCTCTGTGTATAAAGATTTGCATTATGTGCATATTTTCTCACATTAAGGAAATGATTTAGTTGGATGAAAAGTCCATCTTCCTAGTTTACACTCTAATATTGTGAGATTGTGTAACAAAATCGGATTGGTGATTGTGTAACCGAGGACGCGTTAGAATTTGTTTCATGACTATTCATGTTTGAAGGATGTCCGATAAGGATGTTTGAGGGTAGGCTTATATTTTTTATGTGTTTACCTTAAGGGTAGACGCAATTACATTAGTCAGCACGCACTTAATCTTGTAAAAGTCCATCCCTGCATCCAAAATTTCTGTACGGAGACTGCCAACAGCTTGAGTGGCATATCAGGAGATAAAGTTAGAAGATGGCGAGATCCTATATGTCTGTCTTCGACTCTGAAATATACTTGAATCCTTAGTTTTGTTCTACATATAAGTATTAACATAGGATATTTTAAAATAAAAATGAATGTAGTGATATAGATTGTTGTCATTATCTTTGTGAAAATCTCAACTTCGTACTACGTAAGGATTATATGTACATGAGTGGGTGTTGATATGAGTATTACTGTATTTCTCTATCTTTGAGTAAAATGTAGATAAATGCTAGTAACACAATTTAAAAAAAACACGTATATTTGAACAAGAACATTGAAGTGTATTGCGAGTTCTCCTATTGAATAGCGAAGGGAGGCATTTCCAGATACATCATCCTCCGCCACGTTCTTTATGCGCGATTTCGTCTAGTAAATATCAAGTGACTTTTTCGCTCTAATGTTGCTGGGTGCTGCAAATTTATAGAGACGGAGATACATTACGGGACTATACAGATATGATTGCCTTAATATTAAATTCGGCCGCGAATATTCATATCTGAGACACTTCGTTTAGTCTACAGATCTCATTTCATAACCGGCCACATACTGAATCAGGAGTGACTTTGTAAAGCCGTGTTCAATATAGTGTCATTCCACAGCCTCAATTATTAATATTTAAAAAAATATTTGTAGACTTTATTCGGGAAGTTATAACACTTCTGTATACACCACTACAAGAACTAAATCAAACAATATTTATAGTTGATATTATGCATATATGATGTTCATTTTAAACGCGTAAATAATTTGTCTTCATCCTAAAGCCCCAAAAACATAAATAAATTAGTAAATGATTGTAGTATTACAGTTTCATTCCTTCAAATGGTTCAAACGGCGCATGAAGAAATTATTAAATGAAAGTTTCGAAAAAGATATACAAATATATTTACCATCTCTGTACTATCAAAAAACCTGGTAGAAGCTTAGAGTGAAGTGCATTTGTATTAAGCATGAACGGAATAAATAAAATTTCAAGTTACTTACCTGCAGATATTTCAGGTTTTCGAAAGGTTCTTCAGAAAATGATAATACACTTTCCGATTCCTGCTGCTCAGTTGACTCTATGTTTTCCTCTGAGCACTCGCTTCTAGCTTCACGTTCACTGGCACCGACTAAAGATTTCTCAGTCGATAAAGCTGTTCCGTCGCCCGGTAACGTTTCTACATAATTCTCGGTCTTTGCACCTGTTGAGATGTATAACTGAAAATTTCAAAGTAGTTAAAAATAAATAGATTGTATTCTTAGAAACCGCATCAGATAATAAGTATATGGTGCAATCTGGCACTCAAGGTACTGATTTCAAGCACCGGTAGTACATATCAGATTAAAGACACTGCCTAAATACTCCAATTAGGTTTTGTCACACTGTATAATATTTTATTTAATTACATATCGTTCCAATAATTTAAATGTATTACTGCACTCAGCTACAGTTAATGATTAGCCCAAAATAAAACCACTTTGCAAAAATATGCGAATATTCCACTAACAGTGTGTAGTTAACTTCATAAATACACTTGGCTATCGGATACTACTTACAATCGTAATGCACTTTGTAATTATTGCGCTATAACGTTCAGTGTGATAGAACGACCTTAAGGAACCGATAATACATATTAACAGATAATATATTTATTAACAGATCTTTATCACACATACACACACACACACATACACTCACACATGAGACAAGATTCCGTATGTATTAAATTGAAACACATCATAACTACCAGCCGACTGAGATTTGACTGTGTATGTTAGTATTTGAAGAAATAATGTTTCAAATCAGTGTGCGAATTGGGTTATGTCTCCAGGGGGACGAAGTACTTGATATTGTATACTTTTATCTTAACTTACTGGAATATTATTAACAAAACTGCTGATGAACGATAATTTGGGGTATAAGATTCTAACTTGTCCTTCAAGAATATAAAAATACAAATTTCGGTGCTCAACTTCACGCTATTCCATGCAGATGGAAAATTTGAGTTTCTTCCAAGATTCGCCAATGTGTGATTTACTGTAATATTACCTTAGAGACTGTTTCCGTTCTCTTTTCAATGAATAATTATTTAGTCACAGTGATCCCTTTGCTAAAAGATTTGCAACAGCTCAATATCCCCCGATTATAAATTATTACATATAATATGCACTGGAATTTTTACGCAAACAGGAGTCTTGAATATAGTAAGTGGTCTTCCGCAAGTCCAATATACGCCACGTTAACGCTTAATATGAAATACAGGTCAATTTTCAACAAAAACTTATACCTCTATGGAAGCTACGTATTGCTTGACTAAATACCAGGCAGATCTTGAAGGGTTTTCTTCTTTGTAACGCAAGACGCTGGCTCCTCAGTCCGAATAATGCATTGTCATGAACACCTTCCTGCCATACCTATTCTCGCTGGCGAGACATTAATTTCAGAAATGTTAAGAAATGCAGAAGTACATATGTATGAATCTATTCTCAACTTTCACTGCTTTTAGCGATTAAAAGGTACAAATGAACATAAAGTTCATAAAATAACTATCAGGGTTGCTACAGGTTTTGTCATCCAGAAAACTATTGTAATTCTCATAACAAGAATGTGAGTATTGAATTATCTTTTGCAAACGTTAAAGTACAAATATTGTGAGTCGAAAATAATATCGTCCATACAACACGTCAAAAATTTATTTTCAAAAACAGGACAAAAATGGCCACTTTTTTTTTTTTTTTTTTACAAAAAAATAGGTCTGAATTTCGCCTACTGGCTGTTCACATAAAGATTTATGAATCTGAAAGATTTAAAAAGTCTGCTTACAACATAAAGCGCAATAAAATGAACAATTATACTTGTAACCATGCATCAAAGTACGAGTGTCACTTTTGTAAACCACTAAAGCTGTAAACAGAAAACTCTGATCAATTAAAAGTTCAAAACACGAAACTGGATATGTATATTTTAATTTTAAACCGCTCTCTACTTATTGCAGCCAAATATCTCAGGGAAAAAGTCGATATTTTGCTTCTTTACCAAAACAGTTTTCATGGAACCAAATGTGACATATTCTACATGCAACCCACTTATCGTTCTTATTCTCCGGAAAGTAGAATCCTTTAATTATGGGACACTCTGTGTCGTAATAAGCGATACATTTGGTGTTTGTCGATGCATAACTACAGTGATGATCTTTGACATCTTCGCTCGATGAATGAAGTCCTTTAGTTTTGCTTTTACGAAGCTACTTATTTGTCTCTTTTCAAATTTTTCTCGCACTCATTGATGTGATAATATAATCGACAAATAGGAAATACAGTGCGCGTTTTAAACATGATTGAAGTTTGTTCTCAGCTCTTCTAAACTAATTCACTTTATTCAAGTTCTGCAAAGCATCGTGTTAAATTTGGGGATTGGAAATTGGCACCCATGAGGTATGTGAAATTAGAACTCTCTTTACACTGTAAAACGTTGTTCTCCAAACACCAAGGTAAAGCTATTTCCTGCCAAACATATTAATGTTTATTAAAGCTCAATTATCATTCACTAAGCTTGCTTATAGTT
>JAGDQP010014230.1:0-45719 GCA_022664845.1 Lepisma saccharinum | reverse complement strand
CACCTCACACACTTAAGAACACCACTTCACACAAACAAATTGCCATAAAGATGCTTCGTCTCGTCCACTCCCGGTCAAGGCCAATGTGGAGGGTGTAAGACCCCAAACTGCAGCATTCGATTCACAGATTCTTTTATAAAAGATATGGAGAAACAGCTCCCAAAAGTTGATGTTATTTACTACTGCTCTATATATTAATAAAATTTCAGGGCATTGGCTGCATTATCATATTGCTTTTATATAACTTTCGGAGGCAGCGTAAATTTAGAACAGCCTTTCCTACTCGACGACCATGTGTTAACTACTGACTGGTCTCAACCAATCAGAGAAGAGAATCAAATCAGACAACCCGGAGCGAAAAGAAGTGTGGCTTGCCACCAAAATCACAACGAAAAATAAAACAACAACCAGATCTTTATGTTTGTTTTTGAAGATTTTCAACGAAAGAAAAATTGTTGAAGAAAATAATGAAATAAAATATTGTAATGGGATATGGATAAATAGGTCAGTGTGTTAAGCACAAAAGTAAACAAACAATAAAAGTTACATAAAGCTGACTAAGCATCCATAAGAAGCAGACGACAACAACCTCCAAGCGGCAAGAGTTGGAAGTACTGAAAATACGCCCACAAATAGGGATATAAAAAGGCCAGTCAGTCACCTTTGAAGTTATCACTTCTTCGCTCCGAAAAGTGGTCACCTCTACCTGGCTTGGACTGGAGCCAGGACTCTCACCTTAACCCCCAACTTAGGTTGGTATACCTTTACCTGCTAACTCGGACTGGCGTTAGTATCCTTTCTAGGAATAATCTCCTTTCCTAAACCTAAGTTAAATATCATTGCAAGAGGTGATCCACTAGATTATTCACTGCAGAGCCCATGTTCGGGACGCTCGTATTGTTAACTGTATAATATATAGTATATTGGAACTTTATAATAAGCTGGTGTCGGTAAAAACGTATATAAGCATTTGCTCTATTTATTCACTTAATAACCATTCTATTAAACGATCTACGGTCATAAGGACTCTACCATAAATATTATATCGTATATTGTAAAGACAGTGCTACCACGTCGTATACGATCATGTTGCTACGTTACATAGTAATTACGCCAGATTAATAGCAACCATTACGCAGAAGAACATTACGATATGCAAAGAAATATTCAGTAATAAAATGAAGAAGCAATAAACATAAAAATCCAAGCAAACAACAATGAAAGGGATGTTCTGTATGGCTAATCTTCATTGTCATCTGGACAAATAAAACTCTTTGAAGAAAGCTGAAGACGAAAAATATCGGCAACAAAGCGCGAACAATAAAGAAAAAGAAGATGGAAAAAAGGGGAGAGGGTAAGTTATTTTGCGACCAAGCGGAAATGGGTCGCTACAACGTCCTAATGGATTAAAGTCCACACAATTTACAAGTGCTCTTAAATTAATTTTAATTAAGCTTTCGTGTTGTGGATCTGTACCCAGAACTTTCTGTTTTCGTAGAACAGGCAGAAAAAGACTTTTGCGGTGATAACAGGTATTTTCCTTTATTTCTCGAAGTAACCGATATGAACTACTATATTATTTGGAAATCCCCCTACAAACTATCTTATAAGATGAGTACTGCAATCATACTTGTAATTAATCTATTTGCATTTAAAACAATAACAGCTCAAATTAGTGCTCACTATTTAGACATTTGGAAAAGTTACTTGATATATCCCGTAATGTTTAAAATAAATATCAGTATTTACCGTTATCGGCAGACAATCGTCGAGAAACACCGCGTAGTTTCTTTTGCCTTATTGGAAGGTCTCGGTTTTCAGTTTCGCTGTGATTTGTGCACACATGCAGAAATGTAAGAGGTCTTTCTTACCTTAACAACAAGTCTAATGCTGGTCAAGTATTTGCTACCGCCATGTTGATCGCTTATATCACAGTAATAACCTTCTTTTCATGTTTTACAGTTAATTTTTCCTTCATTTTTATTCCTATTTTACTACAACGCATGAAGTACTCATTCTGGTTTAAAAAAAACTCGTAAAAAGACTCTCTTCCACTTCAGTCATCCTGAATTATGATAACGAAAACAAATTGCTGAAGTGGAGTATAGAAATTACACTATTTATATTTGTAACGTAAACATACTTATCCTTACGTAAAATATAATTTATTTCTAAATTAGACCTTTTGCACTCTACTAAAATAATAATAATAATAATAGAATAATCTAGAAACCTGTAGGCATTTTACATTGTTACCTTTCGAAAACTAAATGAAGTGCTAGACAATGATATTATAAATAAGATGAAAGTAACATTTATACAAATAACGTTCTAATACATGTTGGGAACTGGAAGCGTAATGTGTATGACTAGTTTTAATATGGGTTGGGTTTACATACTGAAAGTGTAACTGCTCTCGAGCACATGCATTCATAGGACCTGTTGCTAAACCTTACATGAGAATACAGTTTTAAATAAATATTTATTGTTTTTGAATTTAATACACAAGAGTTACACTACTGGTAATGTAGAAAAGACCATTCTATAAACAATGCGAGTATATATAAAAGATAAATACATTCGGAAACTACAAAAATTAATTACCCCGTTTTATATTAGAAAATCTAAAAAAAAAAATACTTTAGGGATAAGAGGAGATTCGAACTAAGGACTCTTTACACCAGAAGTCCCAAGTCTAACCACTACGCCACGAGGACGGCTTGATAAGCATTCATTGATTCACCATTTACTTGACAGTCTTCACTTCGAAAATTAAATGAGATTTTATAAGTTTTTTCGCTCCATTTTGGGGAATATAATAGTTTCTGTCACATGATTATATAGCGCATGCATTATATCTGAATCTTTGTTTGCGTAATGTTCATTTGAGTCAACGTTTCTCTATTTTCAGTTTCAGGTAGCGCTAAAGATATGGACTGTTTCGGCGAGCGAAAACAATTTCCCTTTTTGTCCTCTAAATTTCCCTGCGAATTTCCCTATGTTGTCAAATTTCTGATTTTTTGACTTCGAAATTTTTCGACTATTTCTCAATTTTTAATATTTTCTTTCTAGTTTCGTTATTTATTAATATTTCTGTGACAAAATTTCAGGAAATATTCATTTTTACATACTTTACAAGTATAACAATTAAGCGAACGTCAAAAACTAAGGAGAAAAATATTATTTGTCAAAAACTGTCAAATAAAGACATGCGAAAAATTTTTTGAGCATGAGTGTACAAAAATATATTAAGAAAATATTCTAGTATTTATTACCAGATCGAAACCAGTATGATAAATTGAGATCGCTGGATCCAAATGTGGAGTCAGTTTCTCTCTACCTCCTATCATGTAGGTGTTAGCTAGTGTATCAAACAAGATGCAAAGATGAAAGAGGAGCAAATTCTCTTTTGGAGGCCACTAAAACTAAACACTGAAACATGACTTGGTGTAAAATAGTAAGGTGATGGCCAGCCACTGAGGTAATGAAGAGGTTCATAACATGAACAGGAATATAGCGTATGCAAGTGTTATTGAAAACAGAATTTTAAAAACGGCTCGCTTATTTGATACATTCATTAGTCTACCATAGCTGCATATAAAACGAATTCAATAATAAAGGACGAAGCTGGTTTAATTTTATATTGAAAAAAAAAAAAATATTTCTGTGATCTTGAGAGTCGGCAAATTTCTTATTGTTGTGGACAAATTTACGGTAGATGACACTGTTTACTTTTAAGATAATGAGTAAGGGATAAACTAGAACAGGAATGCAAAAGAGAAAAATGAACACAATCACAAGAAAAGCTAAATCAAAATAACTTCTAACTCAAGCATCTAAAGTACAACAGCGAAGTAATTAGCTCCTTTCTTCTAGTGATATTCCATTCTCACTAGAATCTTAATGCAATAGGTGTTGCAGTTTGTTTCTGATTGGAGTTTCTAACAATTCAGATTAATCGAAATCTACTCATGTTTCCGAAACTTTTAATTGGCTTTGGTACGGCTACAAACATATGAAATATATACGGAGGCAGAACAGGAATTCGGACAGGCGTAAACCATGTGCTATTACAGCCTATAGCTGTATCTGATCAGAACGGGGATTCCCGTTTTGCCTTCCGATAACAAACCATAAAGCACATGTTTCTTATTGATATACATTCTAATGAGAACCGCAAGACAAAACAAGAAAAGCAAACACACTGGCCACACGACCAGGAAGAATAGTCGCTAAGGGACGTCTTGACGTGTAACGTGCTATTTTAGCAATGTATCTTAATTAATTAAAAGAATATGGAATTTAAAATTTTCAAAAGTGAAATCTATACTTAAATAAGATAGAATCTTCCTTGTGAATCAAATAAACACACTGTGATGGTTCGTCGTCCAGCCTAAGCGTGAATTATATAGCCTATAACCTGCTTGCAAACTGGTTTCCAGTTCTGCAACCTGATGATGCGACAAACAAAAGTTGTTTGCTGTCACGTGTCAAGGACATTTCTAACAATATAATTGATATATGCTCGAGATATGTATGTATGCTGCTAATTGTTAACTCATTTTTTCTTACTCCGTTTTATGTGTTTATTTAGAGAAGTTTGTAGCATAAGGTGTATTATTTTTTTTTAAAAAAAAAAGCACAGGTCTTTATTATAAATCGTAATTCATAAACATACTACTAAGGTTTGTCATATGTCAGAGACTACAGATATCGTGTGTGGCGATTGTCTGACTAATATGTAATACACTGCTCCCAACTGCGTGATCTGACAGTTTTTAAGAAAGACACACATACTATTTCTTAGTACACCAAAAGTTGTTCAAAATGGAACTTGTATAATGCGGAAACTTACCCATGGAAAATTTGCTTTAGACTTGGCTGAAGTACCATATCTACTTCGCACGTAATGTTTTGTTCAAAATGGAACCTTCCTAACGAAAAACAAAAATTAACGAAGTGGAATTCACTTCCTCAAAAAACGTTATTTATATCTGGTGTAGTAAAAAGTAATCCATTATTTTGCCAATAGATGGCTTCAGTGATCTGTATCTCGCGTTGTATAAGTCCGATCGGGTTCAACGAGATGGCGTTCAAACGATGAGATTACGTACTACAAACACTGTTCAGATAGTTGTGATGAGTTGACTCAGTGTTGTGTGAGCGCGCGTCAAAATGGACACTAGCAAAGAGAAAATACGCTATATTTTACAGTTTTTCTTCGATAAAGGCGAAAACGCAAGCCAGGCGGCTGCAAATGTGAATAGTGTTTATGGTCCTGATACTGTAACAGCCAATCACGCGCAATTTTGGTTTCGTCGATTCCGTGCCGGTAATTTTGACGTCAAAGATGTACCACGCAATGGAAGGCCACGTGTCGAAAATGTCGATAAAATCATGGACATTGTCGCGTCCAACCGTCATGTAAGCAGTGTTTCGATTGCCCAAGAGCTAAACATTGCACAAAAATCCGTGTGGAACCATTTGCATAAGGCTGGATACACAAAGAAGCTTAATGTATGGGTGCCACACGAGTTAACGCAAAAAAAACCTCATGGACCGAATTTCCATCTGCGAATCGCTGCTGAATCGCAACAAAAGCGACCCATTTCTGAAGCGGTTGGTGACTGGTGATGAAAAGTGGATCACTTACGACAACGTCACGCGAAAACGGTCGTGGTCGAAACGCGGTGCGCCGGCGCAAATGGTGCCCAAGCCAGGATTGACGGCCAGGAAGGTTTCGTTGTGTGTTAGGTGGGATTGGCAGGGAATTATCTACTATGAGCTGCTCCCCTACGGCCAAACCCTTAACTCGGAACTATACTGTCAACAATTGGACCGTCTGAAGGCAGCAATCGCCCAGCTTTGGCCAATAGGAGAGGCATTGTGTTCCACCAGGACAACGCCAGGCCACACACATCGATAGTGACTCGCCAGAAGCTCCGGGAGCTTGGTTGGGAGGTTCTTATGCATCCACCTTATAGTCCGGACCTGGCATCGAGTGATTACCATCTGTTCCTGTCCATGGCGAACACGTTTGCTGGTAAAAAAATTCGCTTCAAGAGAGGCTTGTGAAAATCGACTGTCTCAATTTTTTGCCAATAGGGGCAAGGGCTTCTATGAGAGAGGCATCATGATATTACCTTCCAAATGGCAACACGTTATCGAACAAAACGGCGCATATGTGACCTAAATCGGATCATTCTAACTATGATAAGTCAAGCCTTCAATGTCATGCAAAAATAATGGATTACTTTTTACTACACCAGATATTTTTCTCTTGTTCTTGTTGGCATGCAGAGAAAAACAAATTATTTACTTGTGGTTGCCAAAAATATGTTTGAATAGGGTGCAAAGAAAACTATTTTTTCTCAACGAATGTTTGTTTAAACGAACTACATTCCGAGCACTGAAATTCATTATTATAAGAACCCTGAGCATGAATAGAAGTTAGATCCCAGTAAATTGTAGTCTGACATGTTATGTTGCTACCGAGCCACACAGCTCCTCACTGAACTGTTTCCTTGTAATTATATAAAAGCTAACCTTGAAACTTTAAAGTTATATTAATATTAGAAAACGGAATATTATTGGTTGTCAATTACAAAATTTAGGACATCAGTTAGTAATTCTGAACTATTTTGTTGTTAAAATCTTGCTTCTATTGAATATTTCATGTGCTTGGCACAAACGAATGAGTAACGTAGAAATAAATGAGTTTGGAAGATATTTGGTTTGATTAATGGAACAAACAAGAATCAGTAAACAAAGACGATTCTGAGTTTTAGAACGTATTTGTTACCATGATTACCTACGAAGAAATGCTTTAATGCGATATTGATTATTGTTAATAAACGTAGAATATGCCTTATAGTACAGTCATATGTACTCCTTTGCAGTTATGGTGTTGGAATTTTTAAGTTCTGAAAGTTTGCATACGTCTTTGAGCAGAACTCAGCTTAACTTCAACCAACAATAGTTGCGAACTGCTAGATCTATCGAGCTTCCAACTGGTCCACCCGTGTTCGAGTCTTGCTCGGTACCATTGTAATTTTTTCTTCACTGGTGCCAAATAAATTCGTACAAGCTTTTGAATAAAATTTTGTTTGGGTTCTATTTAACCAATTTTTTGTCAACTACAAACAAACATTTTTCCCTGTGCTAAATGAACTATGAACAAATAATTTTCATGTAACTTAATTTACAGATGATGGTTAATTTTCTGTTGTGATTACGCTATTTCCGTCATGTTCAGTATATTTGATTTTCTGTTGTGTGCTTACGCATGTGTTTACATTTCTCTTAAAAGATGGTCTAACGCTTAACTGAGTGGAATACTTTCAGTCTGTTCTCGAGGCTGAGAATGGAGTTGGCTGAGGATATTTTAGCACAAATATCTTTATCAAATGGCTCACTTTAATGTGTTAAAATTATTTTGTTACTCTTCTGCATGTATAGTAAAACTTACAGTAAAAATATTTTTTAACCTTTCAAGCCGGTTACCATGTACCATGTACGCCAGATAAACCAGTTGTTTGTGGCAGTTTTCCGTACGGCGTACGCAAGATGTAATACTTTCGTAATGTTGCGTTCTCTGCCTTATATCGGCAATATATCGTAATTATACATATTTATCCTCTAGAGAAGGCTTATCTTTACTGCCACTTGTTGTTCGTTTCGTCAACTTCATGAAAAGAGGTTTAACCTGTACATGTCTTTGCTGATACGCAAAAATGGCATCTTTTTTATTAAAATTATCGCCACAAACAAAGGCTGACGAGAATTAAAACTCCGGCTTGGGGGTTTAAAGATAAATTTATCATTGTTAACCGTGATAAAAGTTATTTAAAGTACGTTTGATTAAATATAGCCTTGTTATTTGTGTTGTGTGTTAAGTTTTTAACGTATACCTAATATACACTGATCTTTTTTTCCAGAACCTTAGACGAGATCTTTTCTAACACTCGCTCAAACATGATGGGATTAATGCTTGTTGTCTTAGTTATCATTATCTGCCTGTTTGTTTACCGTGATGCCACTAGGAAAACCAAGTACCCAAGTAAGTTCTCTTTCATTTAATATACATTTTATATTTCTATATCCAAGCAACAGGATTTGTCGTCAATATAAGAAGGGGAGGCACAAGTTTGAAGAAGTGGAGGCATCACTCAGAATATTTTCTCTGGAAACTCTAAACACTATAAAAAAAACTTCGGGGTAAAGACAAGAGTGACGCAAGAATTCTACTCACAAAAGAAGTGATATCCATTTTGCGAGTTACTTTCTTTGTGTCACAATGACGGACGTGTTTCCTTTGTAATAAAATTAGGACATTTCGTATTCTTCCGCCATAGTGACACAAAAAAAGTAATTCGCAAAATGGATATCACTTCTTTTGTGAGTAGAATTCTTGTGTCAATCTTGTCTTTATCCCGAAGGTTTTTTTATATTGTTACCCACAGTTTTAGCAAACCTAATTTAAATCAACAATATGCATTATCTTGGATCTAATCGCTATGTAGAGGCCTAGTATCTTTCCTTCCTTCCCAGAAGAAGAATGTGAATATGGTTCTTTATTAACTTTATTAATTATGCTTAAAAGGAAATACCATTTAAAAACTCAAATAATATTCTCGCTTATGAGAAGCCAGAACATAAAAAGAACATCATTATGCTTCAGTGGTGTGGAAAACGCTCTTTAACCTTTAAGAACTAGAAAATACAGTTGCGCAATCTGAACCAAGACCATCAAGGGAATCGTCGATTGGCGTGAATACTGCAGTTCTCCCCCCCCCCCCCCAACTCTATACTCTCGGCCTCAACGCATAGCGATAGAAATCCTAGATTTGCGTCAAATTGTATAAGGTCAATCATGATATGCCAACATATATAAAGGTTTTGTTTGCCCTTGAACGAAGATGATTTTGCTACCAGGCTACAGTGCAGTAACATCGTCCATTCTGTAAGGTAAGCCGAGAACAATATCTCTCACACCGTTACAGCACTTACTCTCTACTCCCTGAATTTCTAGGATGAAGTTCTATCATCCGACTTATCGGGTATAACATTTCGGACTTAAAACCGCTTGTTGAGAATTTGTTGCATAGTTAATACCGGTGATAGATTTAGTTTGCTTTCCTTTAATATGCAGAATAACGTATTCAACTTTTAATCTGTAAATAAATTTCATTTTATCTTTCAACTTAAAATCTGAAGTCTGAGTATTAGTTAGCTATTTAAGTTCCCAATTCCAAAAGTTGCACTTCTCTTACAGGAAAATAGCAAGGCAGTAGTAACTGGTCGGCACACCTAGCCGATGTACATCGATTCTACGCTCCCAACTACATATACGAAACCACTTCTACAGTTGACTCTAAAACGAGTCCAGTTTTATTAAAACAGTATACGCTGCTCAGGTGTCTATAAGATCAATTCAGAAATAACACCTGAGTGGATGTATCAATATTGATATCACTTATTTTGTAAGGCTGCCTATTAAAAAAGTGCATAGTCTTCATTCAAAAGGCCGATTTTGGGCTGTATCTCGAAAACGGTAACTCCTATCAACAAAATAAACTTCGATTTGGTCCAACTTGCTGGGGCCCGCAATTGACCCCCAAAACCCCCGGTATCAACCACTTTAGGTTAAAGCAAAATGCCAGACAGAATGACGGAGGCCCTTTTCTATCATTTGTGAAAATTCTGTGATTGGGCTAAAAAGGTCGTAACTCTTGAATCCCTTCACTGATTTTGACGTATTATACACTGTTTGAAAAGTATTGAAGCGTAGGTTACAATTCCGCAAGCTTCGGCCGCCTGTATGGTCTGTGGTAAGTGCTATCAACAGAAATGTGAAATTCTCTTTTTTAGCCGCCCTTGGGGGTCCCAGGGAGGTCCAACCAATCCAATTTCTTTTATGTGTGTTAGTATGGCAAAGAGCTTTCAAATGCCACTTCAAGCATCAAAATCGGGCTTGTAGTTTGCTAGATCCGAGATTAGCTGTAGTGAGTGCCGCTAACATACTCCTTGCTTAGCTCACTCGAAGAACTACCATTCTTCGTGATTCATTCAGAGATTTATCCCACTAACTACATAAAAAGGAGTTATTCGATATTAAAGATTGATACTACAAAGGAAAATGGCACGCGAAGGAATGACGAAATGCAAACTGGAAAGTAAAGATATAATTATGTTGTGACCAACTGAAAATGGGTCGCTACAATAGTTTCTTATCGAAGCGATGTATGCAATTTTGATCAAATGCTGCCGCCATTTTTATCACTACATTTTTTAGAAATGGGAAATATTCTGAATCAATGGTAATTGCGACTCCTAATTAACAAATAAAAGAGTGAATAAAACGTTGCGTGAGTGATAGGAGTAGTCACTTAGTTTATCTTTGGGGTTCAGGCAACGCACTTCTGACACTCTATACTGTTTTTATCTACAATTATTTTACGACTGAAAGATAACTATTTTTATCTACTATTGTTTCAGTCCAGTCAATACGACGCTGGAATTTTAATAATTATAACTATCAATAATCAGAAGACATTTCTTTGCCGCAAAATCAAAGAAAGCCTCATGAACTCGTTCACACAGCTTACATATTGCAATGTTCCACGTGCTGAGCACGAGTCGTCTCATACTCGCAGCGTAAACATTGTTGTAGCGTGAGTACTACGAATAACAAATATGTGTAGAACAAGTCATGCAATGTAAATAAACATTGCACACACACCCGGCACACACAGTTAGCTGTTGGACTGGTGTGCTCTTCCTAACCTGCATACACAGCTGTCGGACTGATATGCTGCCTATCCTGCACACACAATTAGCTTTTGGATTGGTGTGTTACCTAACTCTACCTTGTGCACGGTTAGCTGTCGGACTGGCACATCCTTGACACACAGTTAGCTGTCGGACTGGTGCGACACCTATTCTAGTTTTCTTCTGCGAGGCACATCACCCGAGAAGAAGAGGCCATAAAGAGTTATCTCGTAACTCTTCAATTATTGTCAAATACACACTGATACTGGACCTTATTTTTTATTAACTTATTGGGCTTATATTTATTTTGTAATAAAACTAGTGATAGGCAAAAAGCCACAAATCCCGTGTATCTATTTGACTAGTTAAACGTCACGCTGAAAACAGGCAGAACGTTACGATATTATTTATTTAGGTTGTAAGGAATTGCTTTGGAGGCGATTTGTTTATTTGTTACCAATCAATGCAGTGCTCAATATAATTATGTTGAAACATATTTTTTTATACCAGGCTAAGCCAGGTAAAGATGGCGTAGTGTTCCTTTAATCTAGTGTAATAATAGGTGATTTGAATGAAGTATGTATAAGCAGACATTTGGTGGTAGTATAATTTGGGAGGTGACACCCCCCCACCCCCCACATGGGGGTTGACAGAATCAGTACACAAAACATACAATCTCGGTGACGTTTGTATTGACTCTACACATAATATATAAGGGCGTGTACAAGTATATTTGCATAAAGCACTAAGAGATGAACAAAATCGCTAATGAGCCTTAAAGTTACGCGGATAAAACTATCTATAAGTTTGTAATATAAATATGGACTCGTAAGTAAATTTCCTCATTTAATAGTGTTTTATAATGTGGCATTCATAATATAAACCTTTGTACAACGCAAGGGGCGAAGGGGGATATAAGTACATCAACATTGAAACTTCGCTATCAGGATTCTGCTAAATTCCCTCAAAAAAAGAAGGTGACACACCCAATTTCTCGAGCACATCTCCCAATTAGAAAATGTTTACGGTTTAAAATTGATAGACATTTTTTCAACTCTTCTTGCATCTCCTAAATAAAATCCTGGGAGATAACCTGTTCGCTATTGCGCCTGCTCATATAAAGGTGTTAAAAATCATACATAAATTACCAGATAATATCGCATTATCATAGACCCTACTGCTAAAGTGCTAGGTAACCATGTCGCTGTGTATAACCCTTTTTCTATATACTAAAAAGGAGGAATAAAGAACAGTACTGGCAACATACAATTTTGTACGGAGAAGAAACAAGCTTTCGTAATGACAGTTAACGTTGTTTCTGGGTGACCACCACAACTCTCGTAATTTCGACTCTAACATTTCATCGAAGTTACATTACAACCAGAGCACGTCGTCTTCTCAATTCTTCTTTAAGAGATTTTAGAGTCCAAGTTGAGTATTCAGAAGCTATTTTTGGCTGGGAAGGATTCTTGAAATGCTTTTCCTTACCATTCGAACGTTATAATTAAACATCAAAACATTAAAATAATATTTAAGGGAAAATTGTAAATAGCGCTTCGTTCCTGCAATGCTCTTCTTAAGGGAGAAGCGAAAACCCCAAGTGTGGGAGTGCTTGTGCTTCCATGCTTCCACCATCGTAAAAGTTTTGCAGTGAATAGCCCCATTGTCATTGCTGATTAAAAAACTAGCGTACAATACTTTTCAAATTTGAATAAAATATGATCAAATCAAGGATTTAAAAACAGACATTTATTGTAAGAAGTAAGTGGGCTGTGTATTCTATACAACAATGGGTTCGGCGGCCATTTTGGATCCAAGATGATGACTTTTTCAACATTTCGTAATATTTTTTTTGTTGAACTACTAGTAACAATACACCTTTATGACAAATTTCGTATCTCTAGCTCAAACGATATGGAAAATATATTTTTTTCTTCCGCCATTTTGGATCCAAGATGGCGTCTTTGAACTCATTAGGTAACATTTTCGTAATCAAACAGTGATGTTGTTCCTTTATGCCAAATGTGATTTCAATAGCCCCAGCGGTTTAGGCTGTATTCTATACAACAATGGGTTCGGCGGCTATTTTGGATCTAAGATGGCGACCGATTGTGCTCATTAACCAACTTAACCGAGCTATTAAGCCTAGAAATAACATATTAAAATTTGGTTCAAATATCTTCAAAATTGTGGCCGCTAGCGTGTTAATATATATATATAGATAGATAGATAGATAGATATAGATAGATAGATAGATAGATTGATTGATTGATTGATTGATTGATTGATTGATTGATTGATTGATTGATTGATTGATTGATTGATTGATTGATTGATTGATTGATTGATTGATATTGATATAGATATAGGTATCGTACCGATCTCAATAGGTAGATTTTTCTTCGAAATCTACCTAAAAAACGGGCTGCACAGAGATAACAAGCGTTAAAATTTAATGAGATTTGGAAAGGTCTATAATTATTTAGACTGAAAGTGGACGATCGAGATTAATTGTCGCCTCCAATCTCTGGCTGCATATATTCATTATTTTTGTAATTGCACTGATCAGTCCAGTATTGCTTTTAGATAGAGGTCTATGGTGATTTCTGTTAGTAACCAATAGAAATACTTAAACAAGCGTTTCAATTGTCTACTCAGCCAAATCGCAAAGTAGGGGACTAGGACCTGCATGAAAAGCCAGCCTTACAATTTAGATCACTATATGATTCTCAATCCCTCGAATGAAGACAGAAAGAAGAAAAACAGAGAGGCATACAGACAAATTTAAAACAAGAAAGATAAGCATAGATAAATAAAAAAGAAAGAGAGAAAGAAATTAAGACAGAGACAGCGGAAGAAATAAATAAAAAAACAAGAATTATGAAAGTAATTAACAAGAGTTAATCAACTAAAAAATTAATTTCATATTCATTTGATTTATATTACGGTACTTGAAACGTTAGTTAATATTAAGTTGCCGTACCTTACCTTGACTGATCTTTTCCTTTGTTACATAAGTTTAATGACAGTTGCCTATACACCTGTATATGTTTAAAATTAAAATATGCAACATATATGATCAACATCTGGAAAAGTGATTAAAGAAAGCAATAAATCTAGTTGTTTTAACAGTTACATAATACCAACAGTTAGAATTATTATACACAACATGAGCTAGGTTTGGCTTGTGGGACAGTAATAATAGTAGTCTCTATCAAATTTCTAAAGACATTGATAGTTTCTGGTCTCCCATAGACCACTTAAAATTTAGAGTATGCAGTTTTGATGGAAAGACAAACATTAATTTGAATATCGAACAAATATGAGATTATGATTGCTGAACATTATTCATGAAAACGTCGAAAGCAATGTTGAATTTACACAGTTTATTCTTTTAATATGTGTACTCGTAATGATACGAAATGTGTATCACGAACGTCATTGCTTATAAATTCCAAGATCAATGCTAAACGAATTGTGAGTAGATTAATTAGAGAATTGCAGGACATTCCTTAATTATTGTTTGTTTATTATTGGTTTCATGGTCAATGATAAATGAATAATATCTGGTATGTATAAGGACCCACGAGTAATTCTTAATATGGTTTTGTTTGATGAGTATGTGTGTACTTCCGATTAAGACTGAGGCATTGTCCTGTGTGGGCGATCAGTTGCGACTTGCGAGCAACGGGTATTAACGTTTAAGACACGCCAGACCGATGCGAAGTTTATAAATGTAAAGCGTCATTGCTTTCTCAAATAAGGAATGATACAAATATTAACAAATTATTTACTTTTCTTTCAGGACGGCTGTTGAAGACGAAGCCTTACTTTAATCCAGACATGTTCGTCAAGAAGCCTCAGACAAACCAGTAATTCTCTCTATTGAGGTAGGCCTATGATCACCGTCTATTTCAATAAATGAATTTGCTTTCCATGGAAAACTTGTGTGAAGAAAGGACTTTATCTCTATATTATAGATATCCTGCCTAAGCTAATCTAACCTAATAAGTACTTTATTTTTTGGTCATAGTCATAATGATTTCGTTTTCTGATCTGAGTGACCGTATATAGCTCATATCCCAACTTAGACGTTATTCCTATGCTTAAAAATAACTTACATCGATTTTAGGTCACTTACAGGATGACTTTAATTGCACCTTTCATTATGATTGTAATAAACAACAAAGCACATTTCCAAATTATACATCTCAAATGGACGACAATTGTGTCTGAACAACGCCTTGTATTGTGAAAACAACCACCCCACATTAAAATGCAAATACTCAAACATGAATATTTGGAGGGTGAGGTGCCACAGACACATATATCGTCAATTCCACACACATGTGATTCTCCTGAGATAATTTTCACTGTTTCTTATTACCCTGTGAACTATTTTCGAAATTTCGGAATTTGTCTTTATGCATTTGCATGTGTGACGTAGCTAAAGTGTTCGGTTTCTTTTTAAACAGCATTCAGTTGCTTTGCTGTTCTGGAGGACAGTTGCGTAGAATTTATCTATGCTGTCATACAAAAAATAAAAATTAAAAAAAAAAATGCTTAGATTTGCAGGCAGAAACCGCAAATTATTTTCTAAGCAACCAATTAAAATACTGCAATCGACGACGAGTTAGTTTTCTGAAACTCAGACAAGACACGTCCAAAAGCTTCAAATTGACTGCGTAGTCTACAACGGCATGTACATTAAAATATATTTTTACACAAATTTCTTATAAGCTGGTTTCAAGAATAACATTATTTTTACTGTTAAATGAATTTTGAACCGAAAATACAAGATGCTTATGTATTGTGTCAGTCTTCTTAAGAACGATAGTAATGAAGTGTCATACTAAACAAATTGGGGGCTAGAAATTACTGTACTCCTGTATTTTCTGCGTACATTGTAGACCTTTTGCATATTGAACCTCATAATTCCTGCAAATATCTATAAGTGCTTGACACTAGACAGAGTAATAATGAACTCTTTTCAAGGATCCAAGTGATGGAGAGGTCTGTTGTCTGTCACAAGTGTACATACATTTGTTTCGCACACTTTTATCCTCTGCTTCCCTGATTGGTAAATAAACCAGCCATCCTTTAATTAGAGCTAATTGAGCTTTCTAATGTAACTGGTTATTTTGGACAAAATCACTAAAGACTCGTTCTTTTGATGAAGCAATGAACTCAGAATTCAACGGATGAAAGAATATTACTTTGACGCTGGCGGTGCAAGTTCCCTATAAGTTGTCTCACAGTAATAATCAAAACCAGTAGCCTCCGTGCAGTAAGTATTCATCTTAATCGACGAATATAAAATGTAAGGTCGTAAGTTCAATTCTTGGCTGAAGTTGTGTTTTTCTTTGCAGAAGGAGAAAAGTATTAATAAAATCTTAGTCTACGATACTTTTATGCGCACAGGCAGAGCTGGATTAAGTGGGGTCTAAAGGGGCTGCAGCCGAGGGCCCCCTCTCGTTTAGGGCCCTTTCCAAATGTAAATAAGTTACCCTTACTGCTACAGGGACTACAGGTAGAACAGGTCCTAACAGAGTCTACAGCCGAGGGCGGGAACAAATAGCCCATGCTCCACGAATAGCTTAATCCAGCACTGTGCACAGAAGAAATACACTACAAGAAAATAGTTTTTCCAAAAATACAATATACAGTAAGTTTAAGATCTAGAAGAAATATTATTGAAGAAGAATGAAGGGCGTTATAAGAATAACTTTAGTCATAATGTATCTTAAACGCTGAAGGAATCCGAACAACTTATAGTCGGTCCATTACTTCATTAGTTCAACGACCACGTTCTTCGTTTAATGCTACTTGATATTAGTTAAGTGTTATTATTCTCTATCGCATCACTAAATAGTTGTTCATTTATTGATGCAATCTACGCATAATAATAAAAGTATGATAACTAGAAAAAAATGCAAAAATATTGTTTTAACTGTCATACAGGGAAAGTAGAAACTTACACGACCAGTTTCTTATGTAATAATCTTCTGATCATATTGTCAATTCTTCACGTTTGGAACGATTTTGCCTGTTGGTAGCGTCAAAAAAAATAAAAAAATCTCTGTACATAAATGTGTCAGTACAGTTTTTAATGTAATGATATAGTAACGAAGGCAAGCACCTGTACTGTCCATCTTGACCCTTCAGTCTATCTACACGCGTTCTTATGAACAATAAGTGACATATATTGTAAATAGCATTAATAATATGCCTGTGGCGAAAAAAGAAAACTTAAAATGCACTTCGATCACACTTCACTTTGTAAGCAAACCGGTTTGAGGCAGGTCATTTGCAATAAAATTTTCTTTACATTGCAGTCACTAGAGGCAAACTTGTACTGTAGTGTAGCATGTGTGGAATATTAAACTATTTTTTCACCATTTAAACTATGAATGAAGACCAAGGTCGATCGGAACTCAGCAGTCGGAACTGCTTTCACATTCTGGCATTGACATTTAAGATAGAAAACGTTTAGTTCTAATATAAGAAAGTAAGTGACGAAGAAAAATACTCTCTCCCTTCCTATCAATACTTGAATAGTTTTATACATACTTATAACACCTTTTCACGCATTAATCAGAATGAATTAATAAGTGGATTCTAGAGCAGAACCAAACTGTTGGTGGGAACGAGGATAAAACCCGGGTTGTCTATTACATTAACCAACAGCTCTTTCTCCTATTTTCTATCAAATTTACGTATCTGAGATCATGACAGAAAAGCTTATTTGATACATTTCTACACTATTGTTCATATTATTGTAAATTTTCAGCTGATTGATAGCGTCAATTTTTCCGTTCTTGAGAGGCACTTATTCCATCAGCTCCCCTATATGACGCCACTGTCCTCACATCTTAAAATTTTTGTTCTTTAGATTTCAGTGATTGCATGTCTTTAAACTGTTAATAAAGACGGCCGACCGTAGTAGCCATGTTGTCTGAGGCATCAGGTCAGTGTTCTGGGTTCGAATCCCGGGGTTAGGCCATGCATGTTTGTGGATTCAGAAACTTAACAGCTAATAGAATCGAGACGGCATGAAGTCACTACTTACTGAAATGGACCAAAATACGCTATGCTAATTGTTCTAAAACATTCCTAGCTCTGACTCCAATTTTACTTCGAGTGCACACTTCTTCTACACTCACAAGTTATGACTCCGTGAAAGCTTACAGGTTAGCGCACATTTTACATGTACTAATGGTCACATGTTCAAGCCCCGCCACGTCCATTGAACGGAGTGGTTCAGAGTCCACTTTACCAAAAACTGTAGGTCCCGTACATAGAAGCTCACCAACTCGTTTAAAACTTCAATAACAATTCACTCAGTGACTCCTCAAGTTATGAAGATATTAATGTGGTCCAGAATACAACAGAACAAACTCCTACATACCTAAAACAGTCAGCAGAGACTGGGCTACCAATATTAAATATCATTCAATTCTATATATGTGTCTAGCTCTATAAATATTCTTTATATATTTCTCTCAGATTACTTTAAACTCTGAGTATAGTAATTTCTTGTTGTTGTTTTTTTTTTGTTTTGTTTTTTTAGATTTTGGAGTATCAACAGGATTTCAACTAATTAAATGTTTTCCTCCTAAGAGATAATTTCTTAGTAATTACTACAGTAATGACCTAAGCTTTATGCATAATAACGCAATGCTATTTCATTGTCCTTTCAGGGTGATGCAACTATTTTTATCTGTGATATAAGAGAAATCGTTCTCAGGAAAGATCAACTAACCCTCATGACATGAACATCATCGACGAAATGTAACTCTATTAGTATCTGCGCAAGACAAGAAATCCACTACATTAAAAAACAATGCAAAACGAAAATGATGTCAGGTTCAAGAATACTAGAAATAGATGTTCGTTTCTTGAACATAGATAGCAATGGCTTATATTTTGCTTTTGTTAGTGCAAGTAATTGGTTTCCATGGTTTTCTCCTCAGTAATACGGAACTAGTGACATGATTACTAAGGAATTGGTACCTTCAAACAACGTCCTAATCGACTGCTTTCCTACATCCTGTCCCCCTATCCTATTCCACCGTAAGCCCTAAAGTTGATAAATAAAATTAAGATTAAAAAATTGAGGACCACAGGAAAAGAAAGCGTTTTGTACATTTTCTTGATTTTAACAGGAGATAATATTAAAAGCCCACAACTAGCATTGCGTATAGCTGTCTATCAAAAACAGTTTTGCTTGTAATAGACGGACTATACATTATTCTCTTCATACATGATAGTTTGTTAAAAAGACCTTTCAAAGAGCAAACAGATGGTCCTATTATCTCGACTTGGTCTATTCTTTTCCTGTCATCTTCAAATAAAATTTACTGAAGGAAGAGTATATCGGTAAAACAGCTAAGAACTATCAAAATATGTTTTAATTATCATATTAAACTTTTACTTTTATGAAAAGTGGTTTAATTGCTGTATAAATAATTGTATCGAAGGTATATTGATACATAATCAATAAATGGAAATATCTTTGCTACACACAATGGAGAAAAAATGAAGGGAACATGAAAAAGCCAGCAGAGTCCAAAAAGTGTAAAGATGATGTTATAATGGCATTTTATTGCTTTATGAAATAATTTACACGTGGTAAATGGTAAAGGGGATCAATCAGCTGAGTCAGAAGCTATTAGCAATTCAAGGTGCCGAGCACAATAGATTGTAAGCTTTTTCCTTTCTCCTTGAAAATCCAGTTTTGGGACTATGTTGGTTTTCCCCCCTCTGCTCTTCAAATGTTATTGTCTAACTCAGAAAAGGTTCATGTCAACAAATTTTCTTTTAGCTTACGAAATAATCATGTTTAGTTCACAACATACAATTTGATATGAAAGTACCAGTGATTTCTAGTTAACCTTCAATATTGTTAAGTTTATGAAAAGAAAAATGAATCAATAAAATGAAATTCATATGTACGTATATTATGAACACTCACATTCATAGAAAATAGCCGATAAAATTTTCTGGAGTTCAAAATTTGCAGAATCTGGCAACGCTGAATAAATATACTTTGTAAGTATAACGAGTGGAATGCTAATTTCACATATTTATGAAATTTTAATTTCACATTGCTTACTTTATTACTATGCTCCGCAACTTGTTGAACTTAGCAAGTAAAACTATCAGCTACTTTCTATAAATCTGAGTGTATTTAATAATTGTATAAGGTAGGAGGCGGCAATTTCTACATGCTAATAAAGTTTAACCTTTGTTTAAGTGCGAAAGTCTTTTCCATGAAGATGACGTACGTATGCGATAGGATGAAATTATATATATATATATATCAAAACATGAACACAATTATCGTTGGCTACGAGGAAGAAAAGGAAAGCTTTGCAAAAGGTGAAATCGCAAACATCATGCACGCAATTTCGTCAGTCTGTTTTTTAAATTCTTTGCATATGTAAAGTAGGCTTACGTTATATGTTAGTACACCGCATGTACATTACTTTAATATTGATTAATGAACTAGAAACAACTATTTGAGTAGTTATTATTAAAATATTTCAGTTTCATATTAATTTTCACTTGCATATTTGAGCAAAAACATTAAAATGAAGAAAACATTGTTCATAAAAAAAACACTATAGAAATAAGTGTTGAAAATTGTATTTTCTAGATAGGTATTTGATTTCAATGTAATATATTGAACTATGTATGTATTGAATTAAACGATTATAAATTGTCTTTAATAAAACAAAAGGTCCTTTGTTTTGCATGTCGAAATTGTGCGCAGCAACACCTTTCAAAAACCTAGGGTGAATACTACTAACAGAGAAAAATCACACAGAAACCACCCACTGTGTTTAATGCACAATATCTTCAACATTCCTGTGAACTACGTGGGATGAGAATCAAATTGTTAATAATTAAGAAATACACAATCATTTACCGCAGCAAAAATTACGGGTACCATGCGTTTTCCTATCACTGACTACACGACGCATGCCCATCAACAAGAATTGTGGAAGTACACGAAAAAAAAATATATTTTTCATTGCGATCCTTGGCGTAACACCACTACCATCTTTCGATTCTTTTTCAAAACAAAGATAATGAGTGTAAGTGTGGGTGGCAGATTTACAGTCATAGCGAAATTGCCGCTTCCTACCTTATTATACTCAAATTTAGATATAATTATTAGATCTATGTGGAACGTTGTTTAAAAAATGTCTAAACTAACCTAATTTAGGTAATTCTATATGAACTAAATATGGTCTAAAATGAATATACTTTGGAAAATTAATGTGTACAGTTTTCTCGTACTTAGATTTATAATTTCATGTATATTTACGTACTTAAAATTTTATGTATGTTTAAACCAGAACATCATATTCTTTTGCTTTGTGGCACAATAAAAACTTATGAAGTACAATGTCATGTGTTTTCTTCTTTTCATCTGGTATTACAGAAGAAATGAAACCTATAAACGGGTAAGAATTCCTTACCAGAAAATTAAGTTGTAACATCAATGAGATGAGAAATCATTCATTATATCAAAGATTTAAAAGATAAAAAGTTGACAACGAAAAAAGGAAAGAATAATATACACGGGCCAGTAGAGTACTGGCGTTGAAAACAATGTGAACCAATAAAAACAAGGGAAATGTTTCAGTACAGAAACGGAAAGGGCATAAATAAGGAAGAAAATAAAACGACTGACAACAACTCTTGAAAGTAGTTCAAATCCAATTCCATGCACGAGACAAGACCATTCATACGAGGAAAACCAATTTCTTATTTTACTTACATCATATCGTATTAGTACATTAGATAGTTGTATATAATCGAGTGGTTGGAATGACATATCCCCAACCATTTCTTGATCACGATAATGCAAGTTTCCATTCCACACTCGTTATTTGGAAGTTTTGGCAAAGCCCCAGACATATGTTGTCCCACAACCGGCCTACTCCCCTAATTTGGCACCAACCAACGTCTTCCTCTTCCCTTAATTGAAATCAACCCTCGAAGGTCGCAAGTCCCATACCATTTATCCCATACCTGGATAAATCGCTACGGAACCTACAGGTATCTCCAAAACTGGAGTTCCATCAGGCATTGTAGAACTGGAGAAAAGGCGTGGAACAGTGTGTACACTGGAGAGGAGTAATTTGAAAGAGATAGGTTCGACAAGTGGTGAGTATTACCATTTTTCAAAAATAGTTCCGTTTCCTTTTAAACAGCTCTTGCGTTTCTGTAACATACACGGTGTTTACAGTGGAAAAATAAGACTCTGTCAACTGAAAAGTTGAAGTTAAGAAGAATGTTGTGTTTAATGACGTCGAAGACCTTTGAAAAGTATCTGTAAATTATATCTATGTGAGCCTTATTACCAATTTGTGTAGCTAAGACATTCAAGAAGGTTAGTTACAATTCCCAAGCCATGCTGGAAGGAAGAAATAATTGAGAGAACATATAGATATATACAGGATATGTTCATGTATAATAATGTCTAACACTGGTTGATGCAGATATTATTAGGGCTATAGCAGTTGAGGTATGATATATTTTTTTAGGTCATTACTTGTGCCGTCATTTTTGAAATGGGCAGATACAGGCAAGTTTTCATTTGGTACGGAATTCAGAAGTAGACAGTGGTTAGTTCAAAATTACTTTTGCTGGATATTTCAGTACTTCAGAACAGGTCTTGATAATATGGGGTGGTACTTGGTTAGGTCCCAAGGATATCACTGATTTCAGCTTTTTGATGGCTCTTTCTACGTTTTTTAGTTGAACAACTTCAAGGAATAATTGGTCTAAAATTTTAGAAATTCTAATGTTGTGTTAGTATCAAGATTATATTTTGACGCATTGTGTGCCATCTAGAAATTTTTCACGAATGACTGAAATTGGCTGTTTCATCACTTAAACCCCTCATAATTCAGCACATTGAACTCCGACGTGCGTCTGTTATTTTTTATATAATTATCTCCAAAGGATTTTGGGACCGCTTAAAATGTAAGTCTCGCAATTATGCTAGTATGTTTTATAAGCAGTCGATGTCTCTTTTTTTGTGAGTGATCATTCACCCCCGGTTTCCGAGGAGATTCCCCGGATTTAGGCGTTTATGCCCGGTTATTTTTCTCCCTGGTAATCTCCCTGGTTTGGAGAATAAATATCGTTCGAAATTTCTATTGTTTCATTTAGAAAGAAACATTCGGAAACAACTTTTGTCTAGAGCTACCAGGTGTACTCTTTTCAGAGGTCCTAATTTTGTATTCTCTCCTTTTTCTCTAAATCCTTGAAATGTACACTTTGTATTTCTCTTTTCTAAAATCACGTTAAGAATTTTCTCATTGACTTAACTGTTTGTAGTGTATGAACTCCAAATTCAAGGAGTAGGCCTATAGATAAACAAGTTCGAGCTGCAATTCTATTACCAATCGCAAAGGTTCCGGTCCCTTGATAGCATTTTAGCCGCAAAAGCATTATTTTTTATAAAATAGGTTGGCAACACTGACAACTAGTGCTTACATACGAGAAAACTCACAGTACTTTTCTATTGTGCCGAATAATTTTTAGGGTAAGTATGGCGCAGCTAGGTCTAACTGAATGGAAGCACCTTGAACAACTGATTGTTTTTTTAAAATGGGTTGGTAACACTGAACACTGCACCAATCAAGACTGTTCTGGTGGCTCTGAGTTAGCCTAGCTCAGTCCTTACAAACGACACCTCATGCATGTCTCTACGCCTTATGGTTCATGAGATATATTTTTCGCATTGACTAGAAACACTGGTAACGGGGTTCCTGGGGATCGGTAGCATCCATAGTATGTTCCTATTGTCTCACACAATATCTATGCCAAGTTTAGTGCTGCTATAACTAAAATAATGGAAGCAGTTGAAAGAAAGCTATATTTTTACAGAAAATAGACTGGCAACACTAGTAAGTGGGTTGTTTGGCAACGTGAACCCTCTCGGTATTTTTGTATATATCGTATAATGTTTATTCCAAAGTATGGTGCAGCTAGGTCTAACTGAATGGATGCAATTTGAACAATTGGTTTCTCAGAAAATAGGTCGCCAGGGTAAAGTAGCAATTCGAGTCCGAATTTGAATTTGAATTTTATGTATATGACCTTTAAGCATCTAAGGCTGAGGCCAGGATAGGGAAGGGGAAAGGATTCAAGAAGTTGTTGGTCAGGACCTATGTTGACGGTATCATCACGGCATTTGCCTTGTACGACTCAGGAGAAACCCTGGAAAAACCTCAGTCAGGATGGTCAGCCACTTGGATCAAACCCACTGTCGTGTTGAAATAATCCTATAAAAACGTTATATTTTTAAAGCATAATTCGATCGAACCATTTTAAACAAAAAGGCTATTTTATCCTTGTTTAGCAAATTGAGATGTTAGTGCTTTCATGTTTCTGTATTATAATGAAGTCTACATCGGGTTCACATGTCTAAAAATTAAACAAGACAACTTATGTGACTACGGTCAGGCAGTACAGACATTTTTTTCACTTATTGACTGAATTTGATAAGTATCTAAATAAAAGAAGAATCTTCTTAAACGCCCTAGAGAAATTAAGGTTATTCTAGACCTATTTCCTTACAATCATTATTATGTCAACCTAACACTCCTACAGCTTTTTTAATTTTTATGTTCTTTAGAAAGATAAACAAAATAGTATAAGTAATGATAATTCATAGAGTTCTTAATTCAATTTAAACTTTTATCCAAGCTTCCCCAGTTTCCTCAGTTTTTTTTCTCTTATTCTCTTTTCAGTTTTTCCTTATCTTTTTCTACTTTCAGTTTTTCCTTTTATTTCTAAACACGCTCATGATTTAATTACTCCGTCTTTCTTGATCTATTTTTCGTACGAGTCTAATCAACAGCTTGATTCAAACCTCCTCTTAGTAGCATTTTTTTTAAGCAAAAGTATGAATCATCTATTTCCCTACCAATTTTATTTATCCTTAAAAAAAACTTAGCTTACATCAAGACCACTTCAATAAACTACAGGTTGAATTGAGCAACACCGTTCAACAACAATGATGGCACTGAGTCAAATGGGTTAATATGAAACTCATGTACTAATTTGATATGGAAAATTTTCAGAATCAATCTCCATCTAATAAAACTATCAAGAGTCAAGACCCCCAAGAAATTGAATGTGAAATCCATAACCCTCTGACTTCACCAAATAAATCCTTCAGAACTAGGTTGAAGATAAGTAATACCTTCTCAGCTGGAACAATCAAATGATTTAGAAGAATATGTCAGCAAGTTTACTAGTGGAGAAATATATATAACAATATTATATTAGACTAACAATATATATATTTGTATTATTCATTAAGAAGACTCGTATGCTTAATCCTTGTCAAGCTCTCAAATTTACGTCTATACTGAAAACTAAAAACATTCCACAACGCAAATGGTTTAATATAACCTGCTATAATTTACGAGACGATACGAGTCTACGTTGGGTTGTGATCAGGACTCAATTTTTTATGTATACTTCGAGTAGAACGATATAATTGCCTTGAGAACTTATTATTGAAAAGCATATTGAAGGTAAATGTGTTATGTAATTGAATTAAATATTATGTCAAAAGGAAATGCTAATGTTTGGAATTTACATTGATCCTTGACAGTTTCAATAAAGCAAATGGATTTGTAAATCATATGTTCAAATCAATTCGAGATAAATGCGTTTGCGTTATCTAGCGAGTTTTATTTCGAAAGTAGCTTTGATCAAATGCATTTCTGTTGCGTATTCAATATGCTAGATTCTATCAGCCTCAGATATGGTTCGAAAGTGCTATATATAGTACGTCAAACTGGATATGCGAACTCACTGGCCACCTTTTTCGCAAATTCAGTATTCGTTAGTAGTATTTGAAAACACACTGGTTCTAAAAGAAGTTAACTTAACTCAGCGTAACTTATATCAAAGTAGCACAATAGTGCAAATAAGTTACTTAAATAAAAGTTAAACCCACGACCTCCACCACTGACACGAGTCCGAGATTCGACTCCGAGTCAGTGCAGCTTCCAATTTTTCTGTGCATTTTCAATCCGTAGGAAGTTCGTAAAGTTCAGAAAAAGCTGGAAAAAAATATGGAAATTTTAGATTATACAGGGTGTTCCGAAAACATCATACTTATTTTCATATCGTTATTATCGGGTTATGAGATAAACAAGGAAATTGAAGGGGGGGGGGGGGAAGGGGTGAATTTCCCAGGCACCTCTAGATATTTCCCCGGATCCTCATTGCCTTTGTGCTTTCTAGAGGGGGGAGGGAATTCTTAATAACTTGATGATGATATTAAATCATTACTCAAGTAAAATGAAATAAAATTGAAATAATCATTATATTCAAATTAGAAAATAGAATCTGAACTCATCAGAAGCCAGTTTATTTTTAATAGTAGTGACTTATTATTATCGTCGGACAATAACATCACCAACATCTTTGAATAGTCAGGACCTGAGATATCTTACTGTCCAGCATGTTAGATTCCGCTGGAAATGAATCCAGTGTGATTGGTGACTATTAGATAATTAAAAGTGATAATGAGAGAGGTCACTGACAGACTTCGAAGACTCAATACATCAGGTAATTTTAGAGGGATGAGTAATACTACTTCCTTCAAACTTGGATGTCGAAGAGTGTGTGCATTAACAAATAATTTGTGTACATAATTTAATGTCAAAGAATGAGATTCCCTTTGTAAACGTTCTGTTCTGCATAAGTTATCAATAATACCCAACTGGTGCTAGAGCGAAATTGTGTACGGTGACCAGCTTGTGTTGTTTTTGGTTGGTTATTTCAAAACTGACCCAGATCAATCATGATCAAACTTCTTGAATTTCAAAACAGTGTTGAAACATGGGCTAAGGTGTTATTCATTACCGCCAACGGTTTATCGTTAGATACTCAACATTTTAATGATTATTAAACGCTTAAAAAATAGGTGCCTTAGAATAAAATTTTGTTGCTAATTTCATAAAACCTTCAGATTTGGTCTATCATTTGTGGTTTGGGCGAAGATTTAATTCATAATGCAAATAATTCAAAGTTTCACTGCCTTTAAGCATTAGGTGCTTCTCTGAAATCGTAATAGAGATTTGGCAAAGTAGCTGATCTGAAACTACTTTGTGATGCTGATTTTAAATATGACCTTAGATTATTCTTAAGACGTGAGTTTATTCAAGGAAAGGAGTTGTAATTTTTGGAAATGCACAGAATTGACTCAGAGTTCAAAACTATTTTTTTTTAGAATTGAAAAAACAATTCGAATCTGTGCATCGAGAAACAAATTTCTTAGAAATGAGATATCAGCATTTTAATTTAATTAAAAATGTAAAAATATCGGTTTGGAAATAAGAGTAGTGATCTTATTTTCAAGCTTGCACGTTTGCATTTTCAAATAAATGAGAATGCGGATATCTTGTTTCTAAAAGAAAAGTTTTTCGGTGCACAGATAAGAACCAATTTCTAAATTTTAAGAAAACATTTTTAACAATACTTTATTTAATGCCATGTTTCGTTTTCGAATGTGGTGAACACACAAAGTCGATAATGAGAAACAAACCTGTGAAATGTACCTTCTGAATGAATACACCTGCCCACAATGTATCACGTGTGTGAGTCAAAGAAATCTGTCTAATAAGTAGACTTATAACTTATACACATTCAAGTGCATTTTTTGATCTTTATATTTTCTTTGAACGTAGAACACAATAATTACATTTTACTTGGTATCATGATTGTTTGTTATGTTCTATGTATTTTGATTAAATATTTCTTCTTGTTCACCATTGATATCACCCAGATCTTGGGCTGTGGAGAAACTGACGCTATATTGTAAATGAAACTTTTGAAGATATCTAATGTGTTTTCTGCCACTGTTGGGCGGTTAGCATCTTCGTTTTCCAGAACGGCTTGAACAACATTTGTTATTTCATACATTCTTTTTTATTAATTGGGTTCGCGGAATTCGAAATCCTTAGTTTTTCGTGAGTGTTTTTATTTGATGACCAGCAAAAATGATCTCTCCACAATTTGTGGTGTGTACTCTTAGGAAACATTATTGTCTCATACTGAGAATAGATCACCAACTAACTGTCTTAGCAGTGTTGTTAATGTTAAAATTACAAGAAACGAAATATGTCTAATATTATCATAGCACAAGAACCAAAATTGCCATAACGTAAATAAAGAAAACAGAGCTTTCTGACAACGCCGACTCTACTTCAATAACCACAAGTTAAATGTAGAACGTTACGGTTTCGGAGATGTACCAGTTCCTTCAGACTGAATTATGCAACTGAATAAGGACGCAAGCAAACAACGAGATCGCCTATTAAAGAGAAATTGGAAAACGGGCTATAACATCTCAATTTACGGAACTTCAAATACCCCTGCTAAAAGAATCAGCTTCGGAATCTGAATGAATTCATTTGATAGATGTTAAGAAGTATTAGCTTTTCAAAAATTCAATATTCTTCTTGATTTATTTGGTATTTTTAAAAATTGGAAATAGGAATGTGAGTACCAAAGCTGCTTAAGACGAGTGTCCGCACAGTATTATTTTAGATGTACGGGTACGTATAAATTACTATTGGCTAATTCGCACTTTTTAAACTTTGTATATAATCTTCTGATATATATATTTAGAAGATATATTCAGAAGAAAGAGTACGTTCAAAAATCAGAGTAACATGATTATACAATAAAGTTTCTCATTCATGTTTTTTTTTTTATGTTTTGATAAAACGGGTATATATTGGCATATTTATGATTACTTAAATTACAATTAGTGTAGTAATAAATCAGGAAATGTAGGGAGAGAACCCAAAGTAGCTGAGATAAAATGCAACAGCAAAAAGCACAAAAACATACACTAAATGTGTGAAAATAGAATAGCATAGTGTATAAGATCGTTATTTAACAAATGGATTACGAACCGGCTCAACTACTAGAGAAACACAAACTTCCCCCAAATCTTGAAATGCTTCAATTTCCACACTGACTACAACCCGAGTAATGACAACGGCAGGCCATTTGAAATACTGCCTTGTTGATATGCATCCATGGCTTTTATTACTCGACCTGACGAAAATTTCCATGCAGCTAGCTTTTCTGTATTTTTGTGGCAATATCGAGCGGCCGTAGCTCAGTCGGTAGAGTTGATTTCGCATGCCTATGTAATGGAAAGTGTCGTGGATTCTATTCCAGCGGCCGACCATCATGCCTGAGGATTTCTTTCTGCGTCACATAAGGCAGCTGCCGGGATGGCACCTTCAACTTACTCCCTGGCTGACTCCTTCCCCAATAGTACACATACTTAGAAAATACGTGGATTAAACGTTAGTATCGAAACGTAATTTTAACAATATGCACCAAAATGTTCGCCTGTTCAAGGGTTGTATTCGATCTTGAATAATGGTTCAGAAACAGGTTTAACTCAACGTTTAGAATAAACATAGTGTTGATAGCCAAGAAGCGGATGTTTATACCCACCTGTTGAACTTTTTTCAGTTAGCCAAAACAAAGCATGGTATACATATTTAGTTAGGGTTTGTCCGTTGCTTTAATGATGATACATTAATTTATTAGTAAATTTTCCAGGTGTCGGCAATGGGGTTCGAAGCTGGAACTTTCCGTACTCGTCACTCTAACTACTCAACCGCGGAGTCGCTTTCAGAGTCTCCTTTACTATTCGTTTCATGTTATAAAGACTATCTGTAGTAAAAGGCATGCGTATAGCCTTGAACACAATTGCCACAAATCCAGACTCGTCGGTTTACTATATCATCTGGAGGCATTTTGCTCATGGAATGAGAATAAGAATAAAGGTAGGCTCCATCGTCAAAAAGTGGACGATGAAAATACGTATTTTCGAAACATATTTTTAACATTGTATATTCCCACTTATTCAACAGTTTAGCCGACGTTTAATAATTGTTGAAAGGATTCAAATAAAGATTTAGAATAAACGTTAGATTCAAAGTCAAAAGTGGACGATCAAAAAACAACGTATTTCCGAAACGTTAATAGGTCCTTTAATAATTAATGGTGAAATATTGTTGAAAAGGTAAATAAAAATACTATTACGACAAGCACTAATACACGTTTATAAAAGTGTGACCATCTGAACAATCAAGTACTCAGCGGTGAAAATATTCCGTACGTTTCAAAAAGACTAAATTACTAAATTTGTATTTCTCAATAAGTGTAATATGCAGCTTTAGAATAACGCATATAAAGCTAAATCCATGAAAATGGAAGTTAAAATACGTCACATTATGACGGTTTCTTCATCCCTGCTCTGAGCGCCAATAGCACTTATAGGACTGCCCCGAACGGTAATAGTCTCGAAACAACTACACAAAGGTTGATGACAGGAGATCCACCACAAGTAATCCAGAAACGTGGTCTGACTGCTCTGTCTAGAGACGAGAAAGCTCCCAGCAACATCCCGTTGAAAGTAGTGTGCGTTGACCTAACGGGTGCTAGAAGATTCGGCAAAAACCTGGACTACTGAAATTCCCCGTTGGAAGCAAAGGGTGCTTTCTCTAGATCCTACCACAAACTTACGTTGAAGACCCAAGGGTTCGCTATGCGTCCGACTGGCCACTGCAGCGAAAAAGACTTTCCACAAGAGGAACGATGAGTACCCTCTCCAGCCTCTCTGTGACCAAGAGACCCGCGCATCAACGCTCTCGATAAGAGTCAATCGATCTCTCGTATTTCCTAAAAGATCCGAAGGGACCTCTCACATTTACCAAAAGGTTATGAGTCCCTCGATATGGCCAATGGGCTACCACTCGCAGTCATCAAGAAACCGTTGCTCTCTCGGATTTATCAAGAGACTGTTAAGAATCTCTCGCAATGGGAAAAGATGACGGTATTAATTAAAATAAACCAACTATTCAGTTGTTGCTGCACGTGTATTTGTGCTTCGTTCAGATAGATGTATACAGCAGAGCCTGCTTCGCCAGGTTATGCTGACATATACAATGAACTATAACACATGACAATATTTTACGTCTAATTATTCATAAACTGTATATATTTTATTATAACATTATTCATAGTGATTATTGAATCGTTAAAGTTCTTTACTTGTTATTAAAAGATTATTAACGTTAATTAAAATAGCGTGGAACGTAATTTCTGTCTGTTGACGGAGTCGCACGCCATCTCCGGTGCACGCCGGTAACAACTGTTACTACCCCGCACTGAGCGGCCGTGACAACATTAACGCCCGATCAACGAAATTAAACTTTATTTGAAATAGTTTAAAATTCAATCAGTTTTCAACATTCAATTGAGAACATGAGAAACGTAGTTAATTTCATTTTATTCGCTTTTAAGCACAATTTTTATGCAATTAACTTGAAAAGACACACATGAAGCATAATCTAGGGCATAGCTCAATGTAACACGTCACATTAACGTCCTATCAACGAAACCAAATTTTCGTTGGAATATAGATTGAAATTCAACGTGTTTTCAACATGCAAAAGAGAACACAAAATAATAGTTAATGGCATTCAATTAGCTTTTAATTATAATTTTATTCAATTAAATTTAAAAGTAGCTATTCCATGAAACGAAATCTATACCATAGTTGAAAATAATAGTTGAATCCATGTCATATTAACATCTTATCTACGCGTACATTATCAAGTCTGTTTTGAAATATGGTTTAAAATTAAACATACTTTTTTCAACTGATAACGGTTAATCAACGAAATAAAAAAAAAATCAACGTTCAAAACACGTTTGTGTGCTACTGGGGTTCCAGGATCCTTTCCATGACCTATCCCAACCTGAGCCATAGATGCCCCATAAAAATTCAATTTCAAATTGTGGCATGTTCTAAAACTTGTTTAGAATGTAACAAATTGTCGTTATCACATTGAGATGTTAAAGTGACTAACCCTGTTTTGTACGACATATAGAGATAGGTCGAATTGAATTGAACTTTATTGAAGGTCTTTACGCAACTTTGGCTCAGGCCGAATGGATAATGATGGCAGAATTGGTGGAATGAAGAAAGTGGGAGGAAACAAGAGAACCTCGAGGAAACCCATACACGCAAAGCCCATGTAACACAAGGCGTAATCGAACCGGGAACCCCACGCACTTGTGTCAAGTCGGGTAATAAAGCTAAGGGTACATATGAATATGTCAGTATTTCATCCATTGTGATTATTTTGGTTGTAGTGTTGAGTTGCTTGTGTATCTCATGACGCGGTAATAATCGTATGAAAATAGGTATGTTTTTTTTTTCTGGAATAGCCTGTTATTATATCCTTAGGGAAACTTTTATAAAATTAAATCGATATTATCTTACATTATTTAATTTTTAACAATCTGCTTTCTTCATTTTCGCGATTTTATAGCAGAGCGTTTTAAAAGTCTACAATTAGCATAACGTGACATGACAAAGATAAAGGGCTTCACCATATCGGGACGGGCGTAAGCCAAAGCGCTGATACCGCCCATAAAATTAATTTTATCTTATCTAATTAGCTTAGCATATACCCGCACATTAATGAAGACTGGTTTGTAATAGATGGGCTTTGCATATGATATTTATGTATAATAGTTTATTAAAAAGGTCCTTCAAAGAGGAAACAGATGGTTCAGGCCAAGACCATGACAAAAATTAAAACAGGAAATAATATTACGACTCAATATTTCTCCAAATTTTTATTTTCGGCTCCATGTATTGTTAAAGAAGAAGAAAAACAGAAGAAAAATGAACATATCTTTCATCTCTCAATCCGTATAATTTTTCCTTGTGTAGCCACTGGTTCTAGTGACCTCTGTCGTGTAAAATCAGTACTTTAGAAGAAAAAAGGATTGGAAATTCCAAGACCTATTTTTTTGGAAGAGTTGCTTTGCAGGAGGTCGAATGAACAAGAAATAACAAGTGGAACAAGTTTTGAGGTGAGTAATAAAAATACAGATAAACATCAATTCATCAACAAACATTCATTGCACTGAAACAGTCAACGTGAATGTCAAGTTGTTTTTCTTCGGCGCTGTAAACTGCCTTTCATGTTGCAATACACGTTGCTACCTTTTTACCTTTACTTACTTCCTATTCAGTTCATCATTTTATCCAGTTGAAACATGGTTTTGCAATTCAAAATTACGAAATGGGTCCACTATAGGTAATTTCACACTGATTTCGCATTCATTTGGCAAAATGGCTGTCCTGAATAAATTACTCAGGACATGAGGAATTTACATGCATTATAATTAACTGATCTTGCAAAATTAAATTCTGATTAAAACAAAAACGTGTTGCACGAACGTCACTGGGACCCACAAAAGAAAGGGCTTCGGTGAAAATAAAATCACTTTACGCAATAAATAGAGCGAGAAACAATTGAAACAATAAATTTATGGCCCTTATACTGCTGACAATTTTAAAACTTCAACTATTAAGTATCTCACACACTGTTCGTAGAGAGAGAATCTGGACTTTGCTCAAGATACTATCCCGTCATTGACCTGGTATGACTGAGGAAAGGGTGGGTACAAGCTTCAATGTTCATGTTAATATGCATTAATTTTTTGTGTATTTCGTATAATATATATTCGATTTTGTTGTCAGTTTGAAAAAGACAGTATTCGATCTAATTAACACCAACGGTTTATTATAACATTTGCTTCAAAATCAAATCAGGAACTTGCATATTACATGAAATACAGAAAAACAATTTAACAAGCTTCTTAATTGTTTTCGTAACACAAAAGGAATACAAAACATTACCCAGTTGGAAGACCAGCAAACTCGAGCGGTTAGAGAAACAGACTTCAAAATCTCGTCGCTGACAGCTGGAGGTTCGAATCTCATCACAGGCAGTGGAAAACTTTACTCACCAAGGCATATGTAAAGCGAAAATAATGCAAAAAGGCCAACTGAATATGGATCATCACTGTGTGCAATGCTCTCAAGGAAAGAACGGTCTCACTTTTGGGTCACTGAAAAAGGCAGCTGTGTGGCGGTGGCCGCCACAATACACTGTACGTCCATGGCGTTTAGTTTCTCTGGAGGGACGTCGACGAAAACCTCAATCAGCCCGTCTGCAGTCCGCCTGGGGACAGCAGCAAATAACGGCTATCCGCCTAGCGAACTAGCGGAGCGTCAGAATTTCTGGCGGGCCGAAAGGGACCTACCAGCGGGTGACGGCTGCATTTGGCAGTTATATGACTGTTGCCGTCAAAATACCGCTTTGGCGGCAGAGATACAGCATCAGTCTAATTTCTCTACGGAGCCGCCAGCGGACAGTTGAATCCTCATGGGACAGTAGCATGTGGGTGACAATTCGATATTTCTATGCCGCCTGCACGCCTGGAATGTACCGTCGGTGACGGTTCGATGTACCGCCTGCAACGAGCTGGGAGTACAATGTGAACATTAAAGTGTGGACATAGCATGCATACAAGACCCGTACACACGTGGAGTAAACTCCTGGGAACACCGGCCGACGTTCGGATCGTGCTGCCAAATGATTACAATCTAATGGTGGCCATTGTTATTTACAACAAATAGCTTGAAGTACTGGTACACACAAACAACAGTAACAGATGGACTGAGTGTATCGAAATAATACACAAACAAATTAAAATTATAGCTAATAAATATTTACTGTTAGTTCTCCCTTCCAAGCATAAACTTTATACATAAATTAGACATATTACCGGTGTTAAATAAATTCGATAAAAAATAACATCATAATAATTGGAGACCTTAATGCAAAGTCACCGCTCTGGTACAGCACTAATACAGATGAAAGTGGAGAATTATTCGAAGACTTGACATTCCTACAACAACTACAAGCTATGAACAGAGACGGCATGCCACCAACATTCAGGGGTAGGGACTAACATCAACGTAACGATAGTCCGGGAAAGAATAATATTAGATATAATGGATTGGACGGTGATGGATGAAGAAACTTAAGCGTTCATAACGCCATTTGCTTTAAAATAGAAGTACACACAATGAAGAAGAAGAAAACGTAAAACATTAGACCTAGATATAACATTAAACTAAATCTACAACTACCACAAATTAAAAAAAAACTGCGACTTAAATAAATTACAACCGAAGCAGATGACGCAATCAGAAAATCCGCACCTAAAATAAAAAATACGTAAAGAGAACACCCTTCTGGACGAAAAGTCTAGAAAGAAGGTGGGTCCTAAATGTTAAATATGTAACAAAAGAAGTTTCTATGCATTGCCCTTTCATTCTATTTAAGTGTTATATAAATGTGAAAGAATATAATAAGTGCCTGGATATAAAAGAAGAGTGTACTTTAAATCATTCGATCCAACGAGGCAAAGTAATTCATGTTTAAAAGTTCATTTGTGTAAAATTGTCTAGAGAAATGCAGGCCTCATGCTCTTTGTCTAGTGTATGTGATTGTGTACGCAGTATCGCTTGTAAACCAGAGGATCGAAGAGCTGCTAATTGTTACTTAAGCGTTCAAAGCCAACGGCATAGTTTTGTTTGCAACCATAAATTGGAAAGTAAAATGCTGTGGAGTTAGATGCAACTCAGGTAAGCAGCTTACTTGTAATTTATTGTTACTTTCTTTTGTACTAGCTTGTTTTTAGTGTGTTTACAGCACATAGAAGCAAATAATATTTCTTTGTTTGCAGTACAATAAAGTTCTTCCTCACTGTTAATTCTGAGCCATATAATTTTGAGAATATTAGTATTGACTTCACAATCATATCTGCATTTGATAATTGCAGGTCACAAAACGGCTCTTCTAATTCGTCTTTGCTCCGCCAAGAGGAAATTTCTTAGATTCCTTTCGGATTAATAGATTTTATGTTACTCTTTTCAAAATTACGTTTTGAATCCTTATCTTTCATTCTTCGTTCGGGGGAAGAGGAAAGAGTAAGGCATGGTCACTGTACGCACCACATATGAAATATCACCAAAATCCTTATAATTTTTATCAATTATGACATTTCGCACTGTTTTCTACATTTCTAATTTTAACAGTGTTGGCCAAGTAATTCAACTCAGCGCCCCCATGAAATTTCACGGAAATCTGATGTTTTTTAACATTTCTCGCTGTCGCAATCTTGGATTACAAAATTCAATAACTTTAGCTTGGGAACTAAAGTCTTGAATTTGAGATCTTGAAATCTTCACATATGAAATTTAACCAGTGATTCCGTCAGACCCCTCCCCCGCCCCGCCAAATCTCGTCAACACTCCCAACTTTAAAATTCTTGCTGTGAAAATCGATAGAAACCGTACCCTCCCAATTTTGACTTTCCACCCTCAACTGAAAATCCTGGCGGAAACCCTGAATTTAACGAAAATCATACGGATTTTTACAATTGTAACATTTCGCGCTGCCACCATCTTGGATTTCGAAATTCAACAAATACCCTCGTAATTAAACTTTTGGAGCCCCCACATATGAAATTTCCCGAAAATATTATGATTAACAATAATGAGATTACAAGCTGCCACCTACTTGGATTTCTTATTTTAACATTTTTGGATTCGGAATTAAACTGAGCGTCCCTTGAAAGTCCCAGATATTAATTCCGTAGGTCAAATGTTAATATAGTACTTGGTCTACTGCATTTCCCTGGTCAAACAAAAGCTTATAAAGGTTTTGTTTAATAACCCACTATTATTACTTGGTTGGTTGGTAAAGCTGAGCCTCTTTTAACCAGTTACTAACTAAAGGAAACTAAAGGCAAATATTAATGTAACCCGACGACGAAACTGAAGCAAGATTTTCGCTCGAATAGTTCGAGCGCTCGAAGTGGATTTTAGCCTTTTCTCCCATCTTTCGAGCGTAACTGCTTGGGGCTTACCATTTCGAGCGTTCGAAACGCGCTCGATGCACACCTCTACTGGCTGTTCTAGTAATATGTACTTTTACCTGCAAAAAATACCAGAGTTTTGAAAATTGGCAGTTTGACAAAGTTTCATGTACCGTACTGAGTAATATATCAGCTTATCTCATAAGTAATGTCGTAGGTGCGATGACCGCTGCAATGACACCATTTGAAGAGCGAAAATTGAAGTAGACACCATGTGTCATAGCTGAGTGATATAGGGCACTTGATTGTGCAGCACTGTGTAGAAGGAAAGCGGTCTACACCACAGTTTGGAAGTGTGGCTTGTGTTTGATCATGGCAGTGTAGGAGGACCACAGTAGTAAATGACCAGAAATATCACAATCACGAATCTAGAATTGTTACAATCACGAATCTAGAAATATTACAATCACGAATCTAGAATTGTTACAATCACGAATCTAGAATTGTTACAATCACGAATCTAGAAATATTACAATCACGAATCTAGAATTGTTACAATCACGAATCTAGAATTGTTACATTTTTGGGGGGAGGTAAATATTCTCTTTCCATGGCAAATATGGCTTTATATTGAAATTATTTTTAATTTAATTATCTCAGCCACGTTTTATTATTCTTTAATGAGTTTGGTGGCCAAGCGATCTGCGGTGGTAGGACATCGGCTCGAAGGTCCCAGGTTCGAGTCTCGGCAGAGGTATTTTAACAGCAAAGGGGGGGGGGGAAGCGAATCGTGACGGACCGAAGTCCAAAGTTACTAGACTGGCCCATATAAAAAATAAAGTTAATTAAAGGTTTAAAGAAACTAACTCAATTCACTTGCAAGGCTTTCCATCTGTATGGTTCCTGGTTCGAACCCTGGTACCAGGCTACTGGTCTAGGTTTCTCTACCTTCAAACAAACCCGTTTGTTGTTTCAACACAGTGACTGGCTTCTCTTATTCTCCTAACAGAACATAAAATGTCCCCAGAACAATTTAGAAAATATTTTTTTTTAAATTAACATTACATTCTTTAGACTAACACTAGAATATTCTGCAAATATCACGTTTTCCATCATTCTTTTAAGTTACTGTTATTTTACAACTAAAATTATGTAGTTTTTCGAAGCACAAAGTACGAGATAAATACTAGTGTATATTAATACTATATATTACTATAGATTCTAAGTACTATTACTACGTACTAACAAGTTACAATTAGTACTAGGTTTTATGATACGTATTTTAAAAATATATTTTTCTCTAGCGAAGTTAAATCTTCTGCTTTTGGCAAATTCAGAATATCACAGATCCCCCCTTGTCTACCGTTTATTGTTCGTATATGGGAACGATACAATGAAGCTTCGCTCTTTCAATGTCGCCCTCTTCCAGCGGAACAAAAAGGAAAAGCAGCTGTTATCTCACACACATCCACACACACTAATAAACAGTAGTTAGAAGACACAAAGCTGGCAAGCAGTTTTTCGGGCGCCTTCGCTTCTCTCATGTTTGGGTATATTGTTTTGGTAGGAGTTGATGAAGGAAAAGGGTAATGGTAAAAGGATTAAAAAGGTGTTACTCTTTAACGAGAATTAACCAGAATTCGAAGCTGGTAAATATCTTAAGGAGAATTTTGAAGCCGTTTAAGAATAATGTGAACGGGGTTGACGTAGAAAGACGAGAGAAGTATGAAACTGGGCTAGAATTTTACAATTTATTTGGCTTGCAATGAAAAGCATTGCTCGTTATTTAAGTGTCTCGTGTATAGTTATATAGGAGTTCAGATTGTTTTTCAATCCCCCATATTAATAATTTCGTGTATAACACTCTTTATTAATCTATAAATATCTATAAATAGGATATACATAATAGGATTATGTAGGTATATACATAATTATATACATAGTAATTAATAACAAAACTAGAATGAGGTTTGCAAGCAAACCGAACTCGTAATAACTAGATAAAAGAGAATTTCGTAAGATATTCGAAGACGTTTCTTAATCTTAAGACGTTTAAAACTATGGTGTTTGATTTGATTTGTTTATAAATGTTTGGCGAGGTGGTGAGATGGGGCGATTTTTAACTTGCGTATGCAGCCTTTGCTAATATAGACTTTTAGTGAATCATTATATTCAGCCATTTTTATTCGATGGTCGATGAAGGCGCTACTGGTCCTTTTCTTTCTCCACATATCTGCCAAAATTGGAACGTATTAAATAGGCATCTAAGGCTCAGATCGGGATAAGAGAGCGGAGAAAGGATTCCGGATATTGAGTTTAATCGGTATTGGCCCAAATTGAAAGTACCATCACGGCATATGACTGAGGATGGTCGACTGCTGGGATTGAATCCACCGCCTCCCGAATGCTAGGCCAATGCTCTACGACTCTCAAAATAGGAACCTCCTGAATAAGGCGCTGAAAATAATATGATCCCCTATTATTTCGAAAGTGATGTTCATAGATATGAGAATCCTCGATTCGAAACTTATTTCATTGAAGGACTCACACCACAATGTGGTGTTCATTAGGAACAATATGAAATATTGTGATATTCATAGATTGCGAACTGAATAAAAAAATAATACTTCCATTCGGACGTCGTCTTGGTCGTTTCTTTTCTTAATACTTTACGAGTATCATATACAAGTCTCTTTAATATTTCAATCTGCTCGTAATAGTTACTCTGTAGGTAGAATATTATAATATTACTTCCATCTGTTCGTCTATGTGACCGACTCATCTTTGCACTTCAGCTTCTTCACAGTCTTGATTATATCTTTTGATGTTTCAAGAGTAACTTTTGTTATGATAATATTAAAATTGTCTTCCTGGTTATTCCTAGCATGTATCTCTCCATTGCTCGCTTTTCAATACTTTAATGTATTCGAAACAAAGTTTCTCTTCAGTTAGAATTGTTAAATAATTTAAAACTGTTAATAACTGCGCATGAAATGTCTGGGTTTCACAGCCGCGCATTATTAAAGATAAGAGACATGACTTTCCTTGCTTGCAGTATATTGATTGTATATGACTTTTGTTTTACTTTGAACTCTCATTCCGTTTTGGTTTGTAGTTCTTCTGCACTTGAAGCAAACATGCATCATTATTTTAATTCCAACTTCATCCCAGTTTAAATTTTGAAACACTCTCTCCACGACCGCACAAAACAGTTGTGAACAAATTAAATACTTGCCCTACTCCTTTTCCAACTTTAATTCATTACTTTCTTGATATAGTTTAATAACAGATGTGGTTATTAGACGGCTTACGTGTAATGTTCGTGAAATCATTTACTAGTGCACAATGTATGCACTTTTAATGCTCAACTGACGTTCAAGCGAGTATCATGTGATGCACAAATGTTTAACTAGTGTTGCCAAGGAGATAGATTCGAAAACTTTTTCAAAATCTTTGAATCACACATACTGGAAGTTCATATTCCTTTCCGTAACTTCATTCAATGTTTGTATGTGGTCCATGGTGCTAAATCCACGACGAAATCCGGCTTGTTCCCTTCCTTGGTTAAAATCTAAGTCTTGCTTTAAAATAATTTTGCTGAACATTTTGTATATTCTAGAAAGTGTACAAGAAGTGATTCCATGCTTTATTGAATCCAGCATTGAAGAGATGCATCATCTTAAATATTTAGTTAATAGATTTCTTCGTAAGCTTGCCACAAGTTAACTCTGAATTATGCAAGAATGATTTTGTCCCCCCTTTTACCAACATTTTAAAAATCAAAGGTGAACTTCTTTAACACTTATTCATGAAGGTCGAAGAGTCATTGATTTGACACTTTAACAGCTACTCTTCAGATGGGTTGTCTTGGCCGTTCATATTCAATTTTGTTTTCGCTAGCCAGCCAAAAATAAATGTATACAACAGCTTTTAAGTGTAATGTTTGTGATAGAATCTGTACAAATAATTAAGGTTTGATTTTAGTAGGTTGTCTCTGCAATACACAAATGTTTTCTCTGTATATAACATAGCCGATTTCAACGGGAGGTGGAATATGGTCTACAACTTTGCTAGTAGGACTACCAGCGTACTAATACTCCGCATATTCGTGGGCTATGGATCATAGACTAACTTCAGGCGAGCACTCCAGCGCAGGGCTTCCTACCTACATTGGCTTGGTTAGCTACTTTTGCAGATACCCAAGATACATACGTGGATTAAAATACAGAGCCTAGGTGTATCATACGTTTAAAGTTAGATACTGTCCTATCATCCAACTGATTTAATAACGTTCACCATTTGGTACGCTCCAGCACTGTTTGAACCCACAATCTCCCTTATGGTAGCCTGTCATATACCAACTTGGCTACTTCATTTCATACGAGCTTGAGTGCACTTTAGACCAATGCAAATAAAACTTTTTGCTGCTCCTGACCAAACAGGCCGTTTGATTCTTAGTCAAGAGATACTACCACCTTCATTTCAACTTTATAAAACTAGGAGATAAATATTTTTAAAAAAGTTTAAGCAGTGACTTGGTAATATTTTTTCCCTGGAGATTTCTTTCTTCAAAGCATTTTAATGTTTGAAACAATTTCAATTTTGTTTGACTAACAAAATTTCAGAACGAGAATTGTTATACAATTTGAACAAGTAAATAATTCTTGAGCATGTAAAGATGTGAACTTCTTTAGTACTTTTGAACATTACGCTGCAGTGTTGCCAACTAGGTAAACAAAACTAAATAAGTCGAGAATTCGGAACTATTTTCGAACATTGCAACGTAATGCGAACATACAAGTACTTAGGAGAAACTTAAAATTACCAGTGTTGCCAACTCGGCAAAAGAAATAAAACAAATCATGTTGTAGGAAAAAAACTTTTTATTGTACGTAATCAAGTGTAAGTACAATTTTTGTTATAAATACAAGTTCAGAATGTCAGAGGTTACACAAAGTTAGATTATGATTTACAAGTTTAAGAAAAGTACATTCTTATGTGCACAAATACAAATTACACAAAGTATTTGAGTTATTTAAATACATAGCAGTTTTCTTAACTTTAATTGTCTTACAAGTTTTATTCAGATCAGAATATTCCGCATTCTTCATAATAAACACTACACAGCAGTGTGAACCACTAAATTACTTAATTACCAATCCTCTAGCGTAATAGAAGAAACTTTGTTTCGATATATTAAAGTTGCAATGCAATGATCAACTAGGTATTATTTTGGTCACAAATGCAGTTACTTTTTTATTCAGTTCGCAGTGGGGCAACCATTGCTCGTACCTTAAGTAGCAAATCTTCTCATTAGAGGTCTCATGTGTAACGTTCATGAAATTATTTAGTAGTACATAACATTGTTAAATGAACATTTTGAGATGAAAGTACTAAGTGGCTCACATTACAATGTAATGTTCATAGAAACGAGAGTTTATGATTGGGGAATATAATAATTTTACTTCGAAATTTTAAAGTACTGATGTTTCCTGGGAAAGTTTACATTACATTTTTTACTTGCTACGGTAACCATAAGGTAAGGTATGATAATCCTCGCTATTGGAAAGATTCAGTCTACGTCTTTTGGTGTTTAGCTCTTGGTGGCGTTTAGTCTGTCCTTTAGAGACAATCTTATATCCTGATTTACGTAATATATTGTTAGGATTGAAGATTACTTTACTGTCATACTTCTGAGTTATCAAATTATAAAAATGCTGAAAATTTATTTCCTTTCGAACCCGTGCATTTAATGTTACCCCCCGAACTTTCGAAACTTCTTTTACTTTACCTGTAGTTAAATTTCGTATCCGATAAGAATAATTTTTCGCGCCAGCAGCAATCAAAATGTACATTTCCCACCCCTCTTTAATTTCTCTAGTTAATTCGCCTAAGTAGTTCCCTATAGGTAACAAGACTGGTTCATCACGTCGTTGTATATAAATAATACTATCCGTGTCACAATAAATTACCCCATCAATCCCAACAGTATCCAACATTTCATACTATCGGAGTCTAGCCCATGAAGATATGAATGATGCTACTGCCAAATTTGTAAATGGATACGGTGTGTTCTCATTTTCCAAATCTTTGAATGTCACTAATAGTTTTTGTCCTACAAGAACTACACTTTGTATTTCCAAATGTGGCGCTCTTACAATCTCAAGAAATTCCTGAGCACTAGTTACAACCTTTGTCTGTGGTAAATTGCTACGCTGACCCCATTTACCAAAGAGGGAGTTTAAGAAGATTTTTGAAATATATCTCAGCCCTTCATTACGTTCGATTTTATCATACTCAAGACTTATTCCTTCATGACAGGCATAATCTGCAATATATGCCTGTTTTTGCTCTTCTGTAGTACAATCAGAAGGAAACCCACTGGATTCTTGTTTCATTTTCAAAAAACTGTCAACATAGGGTTTGAATAATCCCTCCTTCATCTCCATTTCCCAAATTTCATACGTGTCAAGTATAACATACCCTTTCTTTAGCGCGACATGAAGCTCAGGAGTACAGAAGACACCTTTGATAGCACGCTCCTCCTGAGTATGATTACAATCTCCAGTATTCAACTCATCCACGCAAGTTCGGCACAGACCAAAAACGAGTTTGTTGTGAGCATTATATGCAAGAACTGGAATAGCAAGATCACTAGGCGGCAAAACCTTACAGAATACAAAACCATGTACTTTACTTGGATCGGGCATTTGTACTTGGTTAGAGAAACCTTTATATATTTTCACTTCTCCCGTTGGGAGTGGTTTCTTAGACATAACCCATGAATATAATGAAGTGACGTCAGCATATTCCAGATATTCGTTTTCATCACACTTGTACAATGCACGAAAACATTCTGTGCGCCCTCCCTTAAATGCATCCTTCGGGTGTAATGGTTCTTCAACATTATGGCAATGTTCTCGAATGAATGTTTGAATTTCAGGAGACGTTTTAACAGTCTTATCCCATTCACATTCACATTGTTCCACAAGCTTTACCCCGCAACTGTTTTCAAGAAATTCTTTTCTAGTCAACGTCGCATCATACCGATCCTGCAAGGTACGCCCTTCAGCATCAATAGGAAGATTACGAGCTTGAGATATACAAGTATGTCCGTGCCAGTAGCAGCCATAGAATTCAAACCCAGTACGACTCTTTTTATCATACCCATCCAATTTAAAATGCTTGAATTGTACCTCACCACCATTTTCAGCTGTCCTAAGTGTAATTTTACGTTCGTGTTCCATATATTTAAGCCATTGACGTGCCTTCTTACTTTGATGATCACGATGATGGAACCCTAATGGAGGAATAATTGGAATACAGTTCACTTGTAAATAAAGAGAACGAAAGCATTCCATAGCACACATAGCTATTGTACTTGTATGAAGAAAACATTGAATACCATTTGTTTTTTCTTCGAGGAGGTTTGAAAACCGAATGAGGGCCAAAGTTAGGATACGAACGTCGTTCCGGCAATATTCTAACAACTCATGCTGGAAATCAAAGATCTTTTTCGACTCCACACATTCTTTATGCCATACAGCAATTGCTTCTGCCTCTTCAAGTGATTTACTCTCAATATCATAAAAGTCAAGTTTGGGATACAGTCCTTTGTAATTTTGATATTGGGGCGTATTGAATAAAAATGGGAAATCACCTTTCTTGAGAGATTCATCCAAACCCAAAGTTTTAGCCAGGTCAGCTAATCGAACCCCCATGAACAAGTATGTGTCTCTAAAAATGATATTGTTTACACTTAGTTGTATAATTTTATGACCTTGTGCAATAATATGAGGAATTAATTTCTGATGTTCCAAGAGACTTCGAGCAGCAAATAACATGTCAAAACGAGATCCGTTGTGTGAAAGGGCTACCACCTTTTTAAACTTAGAACCTTGTTGCAGCACGTGATTAATGAATTCCTCCATGTTATAAAATACAAAATCCCTAATACCTTCTGAATTACCACACACAGCACATTTATGATTTTCATCATCGATATCTTTACATTTATGGCAACGATGACTTGCACAAATTAAATTGGGCTGATGTTCACGTTCACCATTTTCATCTATTTCCAACAACATTGTTTCAATATCAAATACTATATACAAAAAATCCTCTACCCGTTTAGGTTTTGTTGACTTTACAAAACACGAATGCAATTCATCCACATACATGAAACACAGTTTACAAAAATGTTCACCACAAACATGTTTAGACTTTCTGTTACGCATATCTATCTTGACACCACACTGAGGACAAAGTTGGACGTACTCACATACAGGCTTACCCTTTTCTTTTGACTTGTGGTTATCAAAGCATGTTTGATTCGGAAATGTACGATAGCACTTATCACACTGAATTTTACTTTCATCACCATTTTCCGTGTTAGGGTGATACTCTTCACAATACCTACATAAATATTCACATTTATGAAAACGGCGTTTGTCATAGGGGGTAAGGCAATAATCACAATAACCATCACTTCCCAAAAATGCTGTAATGGTCTCAATTACATCGTAGTGGTTATCTTCATATCGCAAAAATAATTTCCTCTCTGCTGATGGTCCAACAAACATCTTGACATACTCTCGTGAGTCTGACATACGTGCATACACCACTATTTGATATTCGTCTCCAAAATACTTTTGAAACTTATCCACATCTTCAATGCTGCCTCCATTCTTAGTAAGTAAAGCTACACCTGCCGAGTAACATAATTCTCTAGCTTCAGATGTCCACTTCTTAGTATGTTTTTCATATAATTTGCATTTCTAAATTCTTTATTCGCTCGTAGTTTTGCTAATACTAACGCACGAGCAAGACAATCAGGAAGTTCATCCACCGGAATTATATGGCTCTGGAGATAATCTACAAATGGTAAATACTTGTCTCTATTGTATGGTCCCTGTCCTCGAATGGGGTCGGTGATGTCTACCTTGATTACTACCTTTTCGCCTAACAAGAATGTCTCATTACAGTTTAAAACATTTTCAATTTTCTCAAAATATCTTCTTCAGTAATATGAGCTCGAAATTTAAAGGGAGTGAATATTGGTTTTCCTAACTCACAATTTGAACTTAGTATAGTAAAACCAACCTTTGAATCAAAATCTA
>JAGDQP010014229.1:20494-36957 GCA_022664845.1 Lepisma saccharinum | reverse complement strand
TGTGTCAGTATTGCTTGGTGACACAGGATCTTGAAGTGCGATTCTGCCTTGCACCTACAATTATTTGTTTTCGATCAGTGTTTTATTTTATTTTGTTTATTCTTCTTTATTATTTTTTTATGTTGGGAGTATATATTGCGTAGTAATCAGAACAATCTCCATATTAGCACCTGCGATTTTGCGGACTATTTGTCTGCGTCCTCGCGAACGGTGACGCCCCTTTAATTTTCCTTGATTGTTATGGTGCAGATTTCGCATCAAAATATTATTATCTTTATAATGCCAGATAAGCGGTAGTGTTTCGAAATAAGTACCCCCAAGGGTTGGATGAGGTACTTCAATAGCGAGATTCTGTGGACCCGCTGTTCCCTGATTAATAAACGGGAACTTTAGTACGGAAGCTTGATCTTCTAGTAGTCATTGATTATGCTGGCTGAATCATGTTAAACAATCAAAGAGAGGATTTCGGAGGTATCGCCGCTCTGGAGGATTCAGATTACTGGTCCGCCAATGAGTTGGTTGTTATGGTGTGTTTTTATGGAGGGAGGTAAAGTGCACCTCAGGAATTTAAAGTATAGACAGAAGTGGTATTACACCCGCTCGAGGTGGGGGCGTCATGCGGTTTCGAACCTGCGACTTATTGCCCTAACCGCATGGATTACCGTGGATCTGAAGTTTTCTTTTCTTCCTCTCTCTCTCTCTGCCACTTCTGGTCTGGGCAGTGATTTTCCACGGAGTAGCGTTTTATCTGTCAGTACTATTTCAGATGAGTGAATTTGGCTCTTGGATTGACAGTGTTGCCAGTGATGGCTGGATATTTTTCTTGCACGCTACAATTTAATACAGAAAATTTAAATATTGCATTATTGGAATTTTTTTTAGTTTAAATTGAATATTAACAATGCAAAGCTTTTGTATTTAGATTGTTCAGTTTATATTATGTTTTTAACTTATGAAGTTTGCTTCTGTTAAATTTACAACATAATCGGCTTACCAACATAGAAATTACAGAAGAAACAAAATATCTTGGAATTTGGTTTAATCATAAATTAAATTGAGAGACACAGAAATCCTAGCTAATCGATGAAGCTAACAAATTATTTAACTTATTCAAAGCAATTGCTACTACTAAATGAGGATCTTCACCACAATCTATGATTCAAATTTATAAAGCCATGTTTAGAGCCCAAGTAGAATATGGTTACATAGCCTGTAACAACTTTACAAATAAACAAATGGATCATTTAGAAACTCAGCAACGAAAACTTTTAAGAAGGTGTTTAGGTTTAATGAACAGTATCCCTAATCTATTTGTTTATTCAGAATCTGGAGAATATCCTCTACGCTTCAGGAAAGAATTACTTACAGTCAAATCTATTTTAAAAGATGAATCTCACATAGAAAATATTTCCCATTTTTATAAAAATAAAATTTTAGAATATTATCATATTACACGTAGAAGAATGGTAATTCAAAGAACTCCCGCTTAAATATTGATATCAACTTTATTCTATCTATCAACATCTTCTCGTGTTCATACTTCAATAACTAACTTTCAATCCACGCAAGAATACTATACAAAATGGGAAGGATATCATTTTATCTATTCAAACGGATCCAAAACTGAACAAGGAGTAGGTACTGCCATATATGATCCTAAAAATAATTTTAAACAACAACTTCGTTTACCAGAAACAGCATCCATATTCACCGCAGAGATACAACGATTATATCTATCAACTAAATATGCTCACACCTTAAAGGAAAACAAAATCTTATTACTTACAGATTCACAAGCTGCTATTCACGCTCTCAACTCTATAGATCAAAAACTTTTCAAAATTAATCCTTATGTCATTAATACTTTATATTCCTTACAACTACTTCAAAAACAGGGCAAAACGATCGAAATAACCTACATTAAATCTCACCAATTTTCAAAGGCGGACAACATAGTTGATAACCTAGCTCGTACAGCTATTCAATTACCGAATGTCACTAACATTAAAATTCATTATACTGATATCATGCCCAAGGTTAAGAAAAAAAAATGAGAATATTGGCAAGACTGGATCACTCAAACACCACAATTATCTTCTCAATTAAACCGACCTTTCATCAACATATATCTCCATAAACCTTGGTTTTCGGCTTACAAGCAAACGACAATGCAACATTTTAGTAAACAGATTAAGATCTCAACATGTTACAACTAACGCCCACCTGCATAAAATTCAATTATCTAATACTCCTTTTTGTGATTGTTCTTCAACAATTATAGAAGACATTAATCATCTCATATTTCAATGCCCATTACATACCAGAGGTCGCAGACAATTATTTAACACTTTATGTAAAATCTATCAAACTTTACCACTTTGTATAGAATTTTTATTGAAAAATCCATCTCCCAAAATAGGATACATTTTACTTAACTTCTTCAGAAAAAATAAAATCTCTTTATGATTTTATCTCTTTCATAATTATTTTATTAAAACTTTCACTACTAATTGAACTCATCTTAACTCTTCAATTTCAATAAATATTGTAATTAATACTAATAGGGATTGCATCAAGAGTAACTCCGGGTAAACTGGAACAGAGGCAAAGAACTAGGCATTAAAACTCTCTCCACAAATCAATACAATAAGAAAATGTCTCAGAAGAGACTTTTATTGGCTAAATGAGATTAACATCAGTCTCAAATGCCATATAATATAGAAAAGGAATAAGTTTGCTTCTGTGCGTATTAATTGTTATATCTTTAATATGTGCTGTTCTCTTTGGAGGATTTCGCCGAATATGCAGTGTGTTTAGATGGATATATGTTATTGTGTAATATATGTGTATTTATTGAGAAGTTAAGTAAAAGAAGTTAGGGAGCAGTTTCATTACATTCACTTCGGTTCCTTCTTGGAACGCATTTTATCGAATGTAATCTGAACTTAATATACTATCAAACCTAACTAAACCGAATTTAGTTAAAAACCTATTAATGTAAAACATAGTTAGAAAATAAACGTAAATTAAATTGAATAGAATATTTTAAACGATGTAACATAATTAATAACAAAACATTGAGATCCTAATGTAGAATAATGTGATAATTACCACGAAAAGTGGACGGTTAAAATATGAATGAACTTATTAATAGGATCTATTTGATTGCGTTTGCGGTATAGGTCCAGTTTAACCGAGTGCATCAATTAGTGACCGTGGAGGTTAAGTATAATTATGTATCTTTAAACTTTTGTTTGTTTGTTTAAAAATACTGTAAAGATACATAACCGCACCTAACCTTACCCAATCCCCACGTTCCCATGGTCACTAATTAAGGAAAAGTCGGGTTTAACCGAGTACTCGGTTAAACTCGACTTCTACCGCGTTTACAGTTATTGTGAAATATATATGAAAGGTAATTATAAGCTTATCATTTTCACATAACTTCGAAAAAAACCTACTTGGTAAACCAGGTGTTCCTTAAAAAGGGCCATCATTTCTTTCTGATTTTTAATTTTCACTTGAGATGCAATCCTTTGCTGATATAGATTAATAGTATCACTAACATTTGCTAACATCTTACAATATTTAAGAATAAAATATTAAATCACTCGAACACGAACGCTGACTTTTTCCGTTAACACAAAATAATACGTTTTTCTAATAAGAAGATTGTTTAGAATGTGATTATATTATTGTTAATATGAATTTAAATATTTCTTTTTGTTATAGTTTTATTGATTTTTTAAATTTAGTTATAAAGAAACAAAACAAATTTATTCATGATGAAAACACAACAACGGAAATCATAAAATTTAAATACTAAAAATGCATTTTAACGAAAACATTGTTTACTACATCTATTCTTACGTGATTGAACGACTCTATAGAGCCGGAATGGAAATAAAGTAATGTGATTCGTTAAAATGAACGGAAGTGTTCCGAAGTTAGTTGATGATGATGTGTTTTGTTTATGTTGATGTTTCCATATATGTTGAATGCCGGGTGGCCGAGCGGTCTGCGGCTGTAGGCTATTGACTCGAAGGTCCCGGGTTCGAGTCCCGGCAGGGGCATGGATGTGGATTTTAACAGCTAAAGGCGAATCGTGACGGACCGAAATCCAAAGTTACTAGCCTGGACCATATACAAATAAAGTTTACCAAAGTTTTATATGTTGAATACAATTGAGACCGAGAACCTCACGACTGTGATATATGAGATTAAGAAAATATTGAAGAATAGTTAATTGGATAATTTCAGTTCTTTCTTTTAGGAAATATAGCAGTTACTTAAAGATATCGTACCAGAGCGAAAAAAATTCAAATCTTCTATGTTCGTTAGTTATTACCGTTCGAAATTTCGAAAGGCATTAAAAAAAAACTTGCGGAAGCCAGTTTCTTTATTTCGGAATAACTTGATTCTTAACTGAAGTACGAAGATGAGCCTGGTGTCGTTCGAAAGCTCTTTGCAAGCTTTCTTTGGTTGAAGTTTTAAAAAACTTTTTAAATAATCTCAGACCTAAGTTAGAGTTGCAATTAAAAATAAATTTGAAGATGTGAAGGGATCAGGAGCTACAAATAATAGAAAATAGAAACCTACTAAATCGAGCAAATTAAAACATGTCAATTTAGTCTAAGGAGCTTCATATTGTGACTGTACTGTGAAAAACTGAAAGGTAAGACGAGCGAGACAGAGTGAGGAAGATGAGCGTGTTGTCACTTCCACTAGCTCCGAAGTACCTAACATTATTCCTTTAGTGGTTTCTCAGAGTTTGTCATGGAAAGTTCGTCTGTTTCAATGGCCTTCTTTTAAGCAGCTTGAGAAGTATATGCATTATTTACGAAGTTCCCAGAAATGAACGTAGGGTCTTCCAAATTTGCAGAGCTTCGTTCTAAAATGTTATTGGATGGACATAATGAGGTTCCCTCGGTATGTGTTTGTGCCAGACACCAAAATGTGAAAAAATGACAATGAATGCGAAATTACTATCCCTTACAAATACTTGCAAAAAGTGTCTCAACCTCATGACCTGTATGCCAGATGACTGCTGTTTAGGAACCTGTTTCTCTGTCCAAGAATTGATGTGATCAAAACTCTGCTGGAAGGGGCTTTAGAAGGAAAACTAAGCAGCAGTTCCGAAGTTGGTTCTCTTTCACATTAAGTTTTGACTGCAATATAAATTATTATTTCCAAATTCTTATGACTTACAATGTATTTCCGGTTCTATGCTACTCCCTTTGTATAATAGTTTACTCCTCTAAGCTGGTTATTTACTAATTATCGTAACAATTTCCACTCATTTTTCCTCGCGACATTGAAATGTTGTACTTTCGCGAAAGTAGTTCCGGAACCATGTAAGTCATGTATCTACCTTAAGTTCATCGCACGGTGTAAAGACCCGAATCAAGACCGAACAAGCGAAGATGGGTTAGCTGAAGTCAAGTTAGGTTCTGCTTTTCACACCTACAGCGAGATTGTCTTGGAAACGTAATCTGACTTACCTTCCGGCACATACTCCTGTCATGTCGAAAAGACACGAGTTAATGCCGAGGATACTCGAAGGCGTGTTAGGTTAGGTAACTTCTGTTTTTTATACCTACAACGAGATAATAAGTATTTCATTACTTCGGAAACCTAATCTGGCTTGCCGTCCGGTACACACATCTGCTACGTCGACATTTAGCACCAGACTTTAATCTGATTAGGTCACTATCATACTCTTCGCCCTACGCCCCAACAATGTAGTTATCACCCGACACAATTACTACCATAAAACACATTTCACTCTCTCTCCTAGAAGTTTATACGGACCTCTTCTTCAGCTTCAAAAATCATACTTGACTGGCAGAGAACAATGTGTCCTCATCTCTGGAAGCACATGCTTTCAGGTTGTCCTCAACGAAGCTCTTTAGCACTTTTTTTTTCTTTTTTTCCATTGATGACTTATGTGAAAATAGATAAATCCTGCTCTGGACCTCTCTACGCCTGTAGAGTTTTAAGACCATTAATACTATAGAGGATACTTTCTTCCTTCTAACCACTAACAGTCGTAAAGTGATGCAATAATTGGTTACTGAAAGTCAATCCTTCCAAACCTGCTATTATGCGCTCCGTTATCGTTATCTAATATACTGTGAGCAGACCAAACAAGATCCTTGATATCATATTTGATGAAAAACTAAATTTTACTCCGCACATTGAATACGTAACTTCTAAAACACTCAAACGTCTTGGTCTTCTATACAGACAAAATATTTCAGAGCTCTTTGATCATATTCTCTTACTTGTGTACTTCCTACTATTGAATACCATTCATCAATCTGGTCCATGCCTTCTTAAACCAACTTACCTAAATTGTACAAAATCCAAAATTTCTTTCTTGTGCAACATAGGATTCCGAACCTGCGGCATTGACATTTCCTGATTTGCGAAACATCAAGGCACGAAGAAAATTCAGTGACTTTATAAGATAATGTATGGCGCGTCAACTTAATGACTTAACGACCCAGACAAAATGCTCGTTCCCAACATCATTTCTACCTCCCGAAACCAGGATTGAATTTGGTTCAGCGATCTTTTGTGTACAGTTTGCCACATTTTTTACAATTCTCTTTCGTCAGCACCAGATTTTTGCCTCAGCAAAAGAAATTTTCTAAATGAACGTTACAAGAATCTGGAGTTTATAAAAGTATATTTTCGTTGTCTTACTTTATTACTATTTTGTGTTGTTGCTATATTCACTTAGCTACAAGAACAGTGTAATATGACGTTTGCTGTATCCGTGTTAATTGTAGTAAATAAACTTTCTGTTTTACCTTCGAATTTAAAATATATAACAGTTGATTCTTTTTTAATTTTAAGATCTTTAGGCAGCTTTGGCTCAGGCCGAGGATGGAGAGTAATTTGACAGTTGCTACAGCGTTAAGAGTGGATCTTATCTTGCATGGCAAATGAGAAATGTTCAGAAAAACCACTCATGAATATGTATTCATCATGCTGTAGTTTTCGTTCCCAGTGTTTGAGTTAATTCTAATTGCTTTTTGGAGACGTAATGCTGAGATTTCAAACCTTTTAGGTTTTCCAACAATCTTGCATAAATTCATAAAATGAAAGAACAAGCGGTCAAAGTACACAACTATTTGTTGATACCTATTGTTTGTATAAAATTGGTCAAATAGAGACTTTTCTTTCCCACAAAACGTTATTTTTTTAAAAACGTTCGATTTTGGGGATTTTGCTTAATACTGAAGGATTACAAGCAACAAGCAGATTTTGATTACAACACAACCTGCCCATAAGCAATTATAACAGGAATAAAAATCACACTGTTATTAGGGATGTACCGATATATCGGTATCAGCAAATTGACACCGATACTTAACGATACATTTTCCGAACTATTTTTAATTTGTTCAACATTAACAGTGACACTCGTCTTTCATGGGTCTCTCTAAACTTAAAATTCGTCTAAATGATTATCGATGGTATAATCGATTTCTTTATGCATGTATATATCTTTGATTTGTACAACTCAAATGATATTTTTAGTCCGTCCATGCCAAAAAAGTAGCTCATGTTAGAAAGAAGAATAATTAACTGAAGGAAAGCCAAAGGTAACCTGTCAGGATGGCACGCCCGGGATTCGAATCTCAAATGAGTCAGAGGTTCGAGTGATGGAAAATTACTAAATTAGGTTCAAAGATTTCGAAACTACTATAAATAAATTAAACTTTTGAATTACACTTTTTAGTTTGTATTTTTAACAACTTTTTACGAAATTTGAATAGAATATACAATTTACTTCTTGTTAATATATATTTTTCTGATGTTCCTTCTTCGAAGTCATTAGAATTACAATCAAGAGACTTGTAACACCTTTCATTTACAAAGAAATAAGAATATAATTATTAACAATAACATTAACTTCAGAGTTGGAAGAAAGTTTTCATCAAGCTTTTCGTATGTCATTTCATTTTTTTTTTTTTAAATGATCACAGTTTTTTTTAATACGACGATGTTCCAGATTTCCTAGAATGCGATTTCTGCTTTTCTAAAACATATGAATTCCGAAAAGCGAACTGAAATTGAAGAATTAGTTCAATTATATAAAAACGAACGTTTAAAAAATGACATGAATTTTCGAGTTGCATTATAAGTCTCGAGAATTCTCGAGAGCACTGATACAATGCGTATAACTAGTTAAAAATTATTTCGAGAAAACTGTCTCTGGTTAAAAACAAATAGCTAGAGTTGATAAATAACTTTTTAGTTCACTCTACGTGAGATGAACCAAGTTTAGAGGAAATATATTTTCTGTATGTAACGTAATATGAAATTCTGCTTTATATTTTTGTATGTGAAATTTTGGCCTTATATCTAATATTTTTATTATATTATTACAATGTTGATAAATTCATTATTTTGAAAAATTCTTATAATATATAGGAAATGTGTCCAAAATTATTGGTATATCCATATTTGTTATTAGTAGTCCTCCCCTCATTTTTTTAAATTCAAACTTTAAGGGAAAAAAATTGGCTGCTGTTTGGATACTCCTCCGAATAGTCCAAAATACTGAAGGTTAGGTAGGATTGAGTCATCGTATCTTATATTAATTTAAGTCATCTTTAACTAGTCTTCTTTAAGCCATCTTTACCTTAACTTCGTCTCTAGTCCTTCGAAATCAGAACCGAAATAATGTACTGAACATATGATTTCTCGTTCGGGGAATTTCCGAAGATCATCCAAATTGCTTAACCGTTTCAACAACCACAAAATCTCCAAGACTTAAACAATCATAGCGCTCCTTGAACCTACAAGAAGGACCAGATTATAAGATCTGTAAAGACACCATGGTGAGCTCTTTAGCACAAATCGGAAAGAAGCTATGTTCAATTCTAAAGCACCCTGAAACGGCGGTATTTCTTTCAACATCGTAACGTATAATTGCCTATGTTTCAGGATCATTTTTGTTTTAGAACTAAAAACTTGTGGTCTTAATCATAAAGGGAAATGGAAAATCCTGTCCAAATTTCATCAAAATTCGGAAATGGTAAGGAAATGACAAAACCTAAAATTTGCATGTGTCACGTAGGTAGACCCACTAAACTAGAAATAGGTTAGTGGCAAGAATTACAAGAACTGAGCCACTCTTCGTCGGTGAATTAAGAATCGTTCGCGCTACTTACGAAGACTCAATCCATAATAAAATTTTACTACGAAAGAACCCTCCTACATGATGTATTAATTTTACAGTTGATTGTGTAGGTGAGTGTACAAGTAATGGACCTACGATGATACTGAATTAACTTATCATGTAAGAAAGGAAATCAACTTTCACTCGCATTTTCCTGATTTATGTAAACATAAACTGTGATACCTAAGTCAGAAGTTTATTACTACTACGTATAATTTTAAAAGAAACAAAAAAGAGACTGCGATGTATCAGTAGTGGGCCATATATCCTTCCGGAGAATCTAGTAATGGGCCACTTATGTCCCAATAAATGGTCCAACAACTTAAATAAAGTAAATTAACTTCACTGAAATAAAATTTTGTCTTACTCAATAATCAATTTGTAACTATAGGTAGAGATATTTTCGCTACAAATTACTATTTAAAGCAGTTACATTGGTCAATTTTAGGAATATGAACGATTTTCATGACTCATTTTAATTTCAAAAATTGAAAAAAGAAGTTACTATACATGTACACCGGAAAGTTATGTTTACATTTCCACATTAAAGATTTTGTCAGCCTCTAAGTTAAGTCTAAGTTTTAAAAGGCAAGAAAAATATCTTCTTTATTTGTCCTAATTGGCTACAGAAAACATACCATCTCCGGGATAAAACGCAGGAAATATACAACTTGGCGAGATTTTTGGACTTGCTTTCTCTCTCATGGATTAGAAACATGGTGTTAGCAATAAACAGATTCTATTCTTTTTAAAATAATAAATTATGGCAGATCTAAATGACGCCATAATAATATTAGCTTTTTGGAATGTTCGTTTCCTGTGTTTCCCATCTTCCACCATCCACTCTGAACCTCCAGCAGGGTGAAATAGGAAATCAAGTGGACATGTTACAGCTTAGACGAAAAACAGATGGACATTCCGACATTCCTGTGTGGGAACCCAGCTCTTGGAGTCAGTAGACGATGGATAGTGGCGAGTGGCACTTTAACATTAGATAAAGACCGACGTGAATGTTCGAACCTCGCGTTCTTTAGTTGCGCCGCCCCGGAGTATTTCGGTTCGAGCCCCGGGCAGGCTCTATTTCGTCGGGTCGCGCGGATAGTTGTTAAACGGGCGCCCTACTAAAAACATTTACAAGTTTATATTTCTTATTTTCTTTTGTTATCCCCTGATTATGTAAAACTTCTTATCAATAGTTAGTGTAGTGTGTTTAGAAGCTTCTTTCGGTGTATATATGTTTTTAGTGTAGTGAAATTGTAAAATGAGCAGATCTTGTATGTATGTATGTATATATAGTTTATTTTTGTATATAAAATTATGTATAAAGTAGGTTATTTTGTCATTTGCTGCAACTCCCAAAGAAGTAGTTGTCACTGAGGGTACACCCTACTTGATGGAATGTTTTTTTTTTTTCATATATCACCGCGGAGGTAGCCGGAGCCATAAAAGATTATGAGGGCTCATAAAACGAAATTTGGGAGTTCTAGCAAGAGAGTAGTTATTGTTCAGGCGTAAAAAAAAAGTGTTTGAAGTTGTAAGAAAAAGTTGATTTCGGAATGGAAAAATTAATTAGTAAATTGTTTGAAGATCAAAATGAAATTGGATGTAAAATTTGGGGACATTCAAAATCAAATTATCAACAAGGTCGGGAGTTAAGCGAAAAAATTACAACATTAGAAACAAAAATCAAATCGAATGAAAAATGGGTGAAGGAACAAGTGGAAGCTATGAATGAAATTCATGACCAAAATCTGGAAACTTCAAATCGTGTTCTAACAAAGGTAAGCGATCTGGAAATGCAAGTTCGTACATATAACAGGGAAGTCAATAAATCTAAGGAAGACTGCAAAAGGGTATGTACTGATGATATTGTTGACGAAAACTGTAATGAAATCGAACAAAGATGTAGGCAGGTGGAGGAAAGATGTGGTCAAGTCGAAAACAATGAACATATTCTTGAGCTTAAAAGTAAGTTTGACGCCGAAATTGCTAGGATCTCAGGTAAAATTATGGGAATGAAGGAGAAAATTAAAAATCACCAACGGGAGTTTGAAAGGATGAATACGATGAGAGAGGTTATCGAAATGCGGAATAGAACCACTCAAGACGTGTGTTTCCGTCAGAACGATTGTAATGGTGTAGCTTTAGCTCCAAGCTACTCCATATATTGCATTAGTTTAAATTGCGTTAGGTCAAGCTTCGTTAGGTTTGATTGCTTTAGGTCGAGTTTTAATACATATGATTGCGTTATGTTGAGTTACGTTAGGTCGGACTAATGTGTTGTGCATGTTAAAGAAAAGCCCAAATGCCTAAATGAGAGTTTAACGATGTTACCTTTGTAAATATATTTCTATTGCGTTTGCAAAGATGTTTCTACTAAAACAATGTTGTTTTACGCAAGCAATGTTTATATTTTTATACGTTTACTGAAAGATTATTAAACTGGGAAAATATGTCTTAATGATATCAAATGCAAATGTCCAAGTCAAACAAACAGTAAATTGAATGTAAACAAAACCAGTTCTGTGAAAACTTATGCAATTTGGAAATCAAAATGTTAATTATGTTTAAGCATTGTTACCTTTAATTGCCGATAAAATATTCGTTGTACAAATGAACATTAGTTGACAAATCACGAATTGAAGTTGGTTGGTAAAATGATATTATACTGGGGTGTGGTACTACTGTCTTGTTCTGTAAATTTATTGTGATAAGTAGCCAGCGACTGGACGACAAATGTTAGGCCGTAGTCGCAGCAGTGACGAGACATTAATCGATAGATGGCGGGGCTACATGCTCGTCTAAACTAAGATGAACTTTGAGTTACAAATATTTCTTTGATAAAATGATTTTGCATCATAAACAAATTTAATAATGATTGTATAATGAAGTTTGCCATGAGATATGTTTTATAAAAACTTTCACTCATGTTAAATGATACTGTTTGTAGAGACAAAAGTTGTATAGTGAACCTAAAGGAAATATTAGACTATAGTAGGGATTTAGATAGAGAATTTCTGATTTGATCCACTGTATCAAATTATTTAAACGTCTTCAAACTTTTACCTGACTTTGATTTGGGTTCTACACCACTGGAGTAACACTCCTGGCTGGTATGTTGTTGTCAACCCGGAATAACTCATAGAGAGGAATCTATCTTCTTCTGTACACTAGCGGATTCCATTATCTTCACGACCGAAACCCAGAATAAGCACCCTGAGATATGTTTGAATAAAATATTAATGAAGAGTCTCATGAATAATATATAGCTGAGAGAGCAAAGGATATATTGACAAGCTTAAGTAAAAAGCTTACTTATATTTATCATTTAATATTGAAGAAGAATTATTGTCCCATACTTGATTTAACACGATGGTGACATTTCGGAACACGAACCTGATGCTGCTTCCGATTCTGAGAGCGTTCATGAGCGAAATTCGTTAAAAAGTAGTGAAGGTTCTGGTAACAGCATCAAATTATCAGACTTAGCAAATCTTGACCATTTTAAAGAAAATGTGGAAAAGTGTTCTCGTTCTTTCCTTCTTTCTGTAGAGCAGGATCTCCAGCTTATGAATATATCCTGATCACAATATCTAATGATATTTAGGCGTTTGTTGACGGAGGTTGCCAGGATTTGGTTCGATCACCACTCGAAGAAATTCAAGAAATATGCGCAGTTCAAATCTGCATTTTTGGAACATTTTCATTCAGATTCTCTATCAGTGGCCCAGCTTAGCATACTGAGGTCACAAAGATTCAATCTTCGTGAATTCAAGTCAGTTACTGAGTTCTATTGGACACAAGTGAAACGATTTCGAAACCTGTATTCTGAGCAATTATTTTCAGTTGATACTGTTATCCTGGAAATTATGCCTAATCTTCCGTCGAGATTTAGACAAGCTCTCTTTGGTCGGAGATTTTCAAATTTTGAGGAAAGTTGCCAGATAATTAACTACTTAGAAGTGCAGAGAGCGTTTTGTGACAGACAGAATGGTCAGGGTATAGATAACAACAACAACGGCAAAAAGTCACGTTTTTGTCAACCGTAATGAGCAAAGAGACAATTAAAGGTATAGTCAACATGTAAATTGGGTTAATGATAAGCGTGATTCTTATGGCAAAAGTACAAGAAGTTTTGGTAATAATGGAAGAAGTAGGAGTCCGCAATATTCTCAGCGATATACCGAAGATGCAGATCGGTCTGCGTTTAACGGGGAAAAATCGAACCCAGACTCATGCCAGCGAATGTAACTCTCAACAAGGAAGTTCAGTCCCGGACAATAATAATAATGATCGCAATAATGGGAAGGTTAGACGCAAACAAACTTTCGAAGATGTTCGTTTGGTACAAGACAGGCAAATAACAGGTAGTAATGACAGTACTCAAAGCTTTTGTTTAGAGCATAGGGATCAGTTCCCAGGTTTAAAAGGAGGCAGTTATTTTTTAGAGAACAGGAGCCCGCGGTGCATCCGGGGCAGGTAATCAGTCATGGTAATGTTAATGGTAAAAATAGTTCACTGTAATAGTAATGAACAAAATATCCTCAATTTACATACACAATCGTTGTCAAATGTATATTTTTTAGAATGTAATGAAGAAAATGTAGACATTTTGAGTGAAGTTCTTGCTGCCGAACCTAAACACAAAGTTTTACATAATATTATTGTTACTGCTGTAAATAACTTTGAAATATTAGCAATGTTAAATACAGGTTGCAATATTAATATAATGAATTTTTCTACATGGCTGAAAATCACAAAGGATTAAAAATGTATAAGATTACTCAAAATTAGATATTATATTGGTAGACTTTACTGTAAGAGATATAAGGTGATTGTAAGTGTTAGTGGTGTGAAAGATTGTATTGAAGTTCACGTAGCAAACAATTTGAATGCAGAACTGTTGTTAGGGTTACAATTTTTGTCTGATATTGAAGCAACGCTGAATTTTAAAAACAAAGAAATGTTAGTTCAAACTGAAAAGGAAAATTGTATTCTAATTTGATTAATAATTTTGTGTTAAAAGTTATATTCATTTCAATATCATGTACATATCTCAATGTAATGTGCTGAAGGTAGTTCTCTTCCTTTTGTAGTATGAAACGCCTGAACAATATGTTTTACAAAACGATGTTACAAAACCAAATATTTGATGTAAATAATATTAGTAAAATATTCCAACAAATTATTGTGTATGTCAAAGTATTATGAGTTGTATTGTGTACTCTTTTGTGTATTATGTAATTCAAATGTTCCTACTTGCTTGTGATGTTGTAAGAAAAAACGCTGTTACAAACTGGAAGTGAAAGGATGCACTCTGGGATTCTATATACAAAGTGCTGGAAATATTGGACAAATTTAAAAGCTGTCGAACTATTAAGATCTTATACAGTATTTTACCAGTCATGAGGGGTTCTTTGTGGTTCATCCAGTGAATTACAATCCCTTGTGGGCGCCACATTATGGCAGATCTAAACGACGCCATAATAATATTCGCTTTTTGGAATGTTGGTTTCCTGTGTTTTCCATCTTCCATCATCCACTCTGAACCTCCAGCAGGGTGAAATAGGAAATCAAGTGGACATGTTTCAGTTTAGACGAAAAACAGATGGACATTCCGACATTCTTGTGTGAGAACCCAGCGTCTTGGAGTCAGTAGACGATGGACAATGACGAGTGGCACTTTAGCATTAGATAAAGACCGACGTGAATGTTCGAACCTCGCGTTCTTTAGTTGCGCCGTCCCTAAGTATTTCGGTTCGAGCCCCGGGCAGGCTCTATTTCGTCGGGTCGTGCGGATAGTTGTTAAACGGGCGCCCTACTAAAAACATTTACAAGTTTATATTTCTTATTTTCTTTTGTTATCCCCTGATTATGTAAAACTTATTATCAATAGTGAGTGTAGTGTGTTTAGAAGCTGCTTTCGGTGTATATATGTTTTTAGTGTAATGAAATTGTAACCTGAGCAGTTCTTGTAAGTATATATGTATATATAGTTTATTTTTGTATATAAAGTTATGTATATAGTAGGTTATTTTTGTCATTTGCTGCAACTCCCAAAGAAGTAGTTGTCACTGAGGCTACACCCTACTTGATGGAATGCTTTTTATTTTTCATATGTCACCGCGGAGGTAGCCGGAGCTATAAAATGGCGGATGATTAAGCATAGTCCATATGCTTATGAAGGGATGCTTAAGCATAGTCCATAATTAAAACAATGAAACCCAGTAGTAGGCTACTAAGCAATGCAAACATGGTCTACAACTGGATCCTATGGATTAAAACCGATTACTAGACCCAGCCTTTCAAATGTACCTAAGGAGGGCCATGAAGCTTAACAATAATTATTGTGAGTCTGATCTATGCAAGAATGTAATTATTTGTTCATACTAAGTAACCTGAATTCGTATTACTTAATATGAATTTCAGATTACTTGTATATTTGGAGATAACAATTACCCTGTTTCTTAAAACGCTTAACGAAATCACACGGAGCTACACCACTCAGAAACATTAACATTAACATATTCGGGCCCCTCCAAGGAACGCCCCAGTGTGTGAATCACCACCATGATACCGTGATCCTCCGCATGCTATTAAGTAGGAACTTCATTAAAGCATAGGCATGAGGTAATACTAGAGGTTTCTATCTACTCAAGACATTTACCACTACATTGGAGATAGAAAAAGAAGGTGAAAAAACAAGATAGGAAAGCGCAAAAAAATTTATCTTTGATAGGGGGGGGGGGGAAGCCGGTGATGCCGGTAAAAAAACCCTTGAGTCGGTAATATTAACACCTGAATCCCAGATTGTTAGTACAGCAGATAAAAAATTCCACAAAACGGGAAGGGTGGAGAAAACCTGCTGTCGGAGACTGTTAGTAGGTATGATTTGGTATAAGGTTCTAAAACTACATTTTTAGGTATAAGGTACTACTCTCTACTAGGTATGACAGTAAGGTCGGTTTTACATGCTTACGCGCCCGTTGCCGCGTCGCCTGGAATAAAATGTAATTAATAAATCTAATATTGTATAGTAATCTAAGTCAATGATTGTGATAATGAGATTGTTATTTAGTATGATGATGGTGATTGATAGCTATTTTGCAGAATCTGCATTGTCAGGTGTGTATGTATATATCCTCTCCCAACCCGTCTGGTCAGCGTGGGAGCAGTAGACCAACTCCTCCCTTCGGGGAGAGGCCTCATCCACTAGTGGATTGAATATGGCTGTGATTTATTTATTTATATATATATATATGTGTGT
>JAGDQP010014229.1:0-20394 GCA_022664845.1 Lepisma saccharinum | reverse complement strand
ATTTATATATATATATATATATATATATATATATATATATATATATATATATATGTGTGTGTGTGAGAGAGAGAGAGATAATAGTAGATATATTGTTAGCAATGGGTTTTAATTATAATTATAATAATTGTATGTTGCTGCAATAATGCATTGTCAAATATTTAATTATTGATTAAATGTCTGGATAAATATGAGTCTATATTCAAGCTGTTTTACAGCCTCGTCATAATGATTAATAAAAGTATGAGTGTTGCCGCATTATTGCATTGTCAAGTTAACTAGATTTTTAGATTATATTTATGTATTAGTATGGTTATATATGTAATCGAGTAGTTATTTTAGCATTGGCAATGAGGTTAATCGAAATCTATTTAACGATTACTAAACTCTATTTTGGGGTTTCTTTCTATATGGGTTTTTCTTTAAGATGTGGATGGGTCTGTTGTATTTATATGGCATTTTATGAGTGTAAGTGCCAAGTTCACTTACTAGCTTATTAGGATTATCATGTGAGGCTGAATAGAAAGATTTAGTAAGATTTTTTATGTATTCTCTGATATTATGCAGTCCCATTTCTTTTTGTAACTTAGCTAAGGGGAGGGATATATTAATTCCTAGTATTAGTCTTATGGCTCTGTACTGCACTCTTTTAAATCTGTTAATGTGACATTTAGCTGCATGAGCCCAGGATGGGGCTGCATAAGTTATAATAGGTCGAACGAGCATTTTATACAGTATAAGTTTACTCTGTGTGTTAAGCATAGGAGATTTAAACAATGCAGCAAGTTGGAACAGATGTCCGTGTGCCTTGCCTGCTTGTATTCGTGTATGCTTTGCAAAAGTTAGTAAACGATCTAAAGTTACGCCTAAGTATTTAACTTGTTTGACCCAGTCTATCTTTGTTCTATTTAGCACTAATTGTTTATCCGGTTTACGGCGTCATTTAGTGAACTGGATCGCTTCGCATTTACTCGCATTGACTTTAATCTTCCATCTCTTAAGCCAGGGCCTAAGGATATTTAGATGTTCTTGTATGTATTTAGTAACTTGATTAGGTTGAAACGAGGATGAGTAGATTATCGTGTCATCTGCATACATTGCTATTTCAGTTTTAGTGCATCTCGGGATGTCATTTACATAAAGAAAGAATAAAATTGGCCCTAATAGGGATCCCTGTGGGACTCCTGCTTTGATCTGTTTGCTGGAGGAATTTTTATTTTGATGCCAGACGTTGAAAGTCCGGTCCTTAAGTACGAGCGTATAAAATGGATAATGTAAGGGGGGATATTATTCTCGATCATCTTATATATGATGCCGGGATACCAGCATCTGTCAAAAGCTTTCTCAACATCTAACAGAGCTGAGTGATTACATTGTTCTCAGACAAGTGATCCTTCAGTCTTCTATATATCACACTTTCAGCTACCTTAGCCATTGTGTTAAGGAGACTGATCTATGCAAGAATGTAATTATTTGTTCATACTAAGTAACCTGAATTCGTATTACTTAACACACTAGGTAATGATTTTGGGGAAATTTACTGTCCTTATTAGGTTTAGGGATTGTTATTATTATAGCATGTTTCCACGCTACTGGAAAATGACTGAATTTAATTAAGTTATTAATTATATGCTTCAGATATCTAAGCGTGGTTTTATGAAGTTGTTTTAAGACAATATTTTGAATTTTGTCGGGACCTGGGGCTCTTGAGGCCTCTCAACCATTTAATAGTTCGCGTGATTTCTGACATTTTTAACTTTTTGAAAATCGCCTATTGGAATTGAAGTTACAAAATCATTAACTTTTTTTCTTAACTTTCCTATCACTTCTTATCGTAGCGTCAGCTAGCTCATGATTAGGTTGGAAAGAATCCTCAAGTGAGTCAGCAATGGCATCAGCCTTCTCTTGTTCTGAGTACACTAGACCATTCTGACCGTGTATACATGGTACATTAACGAATTTTTTAGTTAGGTTTTTAGTGTAATTATCTTTGAGGTTCATTTTTGAGACTTTATTTTGAAAAACTTTATCTTTATGTTCATATATTTCCAGTACAATGACTCTTCTGAGGTTATTAATAGTGTTTATACACCGGGTCTCTGGTTTTTTTATATTTTTTACGTAAGTTATTTCTAGTCTTAATTAGGTTGATAATTTTCTCTGGAAGTTTGTTTAATTGAATGGGAATATGACTTTTTGGTATGGACTCATTCATGGACCTATGAATCACCTCCGTGAGGTGATTGACAGCTCGATCAACGTCGTCCCTACTTCGAATTATTACGCGGTTATCTAAATCCGAAGTGACCTTTTCTCTAAACTTGTTCCAGTTTGCATTTCTGTACTTTAACTGAGGCTATTTTTCTATAGGATCCTGGCGCGAATTAACAGTTACATGATCCGACATCAAGTCCTCATCCGCATCTATTGTTAAGTTAATTTGTACATTAGTATGTAATGCGTAACCCAAGATATCTGGCTTGTTGTTATAATTATACGGAAAATAAGTCGGTTTATTTTGTGAGAGAATTTGTATATTAGTTTTACATAAGTAATCAAATAATCTCTCTCCGTTCTTATTACCGCGCCTACTGTTAAACGCAGAATGCTTACTGTTCCAGTCTCCTAACAAAATAACTCTAGGCTCAAGTTTTGTTAGCAGGGTTACATCATTGGTGTCTAACTTTACTAAAGGTGAATTATAAATTCCAATTAATATTAGTGGTCTATTTTTAATCAAGATTTTTATAGATATGGCTTCCATAGTCTGCAAGTGGGGGGTGGGGACGTATTCATGCTTACACGTGGACTTAACTATTGCTAGAAGACCGTGTTTAGTATTTACGTCTTTTTTGTCATGTCTATAGATATTATGACCGGCAATAAAGAACCTATATTTATCTATTAAGTTAGTTGCACAAACAAAAGCTACTGAGATATTATTTTCGTTTATGAAATGTTCAAGTTCGTCGACCTTTTCAGAGACACCTCGGGCATTCCTGGCAAGAATAAAAGATTTTCCTTTAGGCTGTAGACCCATCCGCTGCAAGTGCACATGATACTAGAAACTGAATCATAGAAAAAATAATTTCGTGTTTGTTAAAGTCATAAAACTTCAACAAACGGTGGACATAAAGAAGTAAGTCTTTTCTGTCGAAATTGGCTATCAGGTCTGTAAGCATAAGATCGAGACTGTCAAGTGATCTTTTTAGGCCACGGGGAAAGTCAAATGTCTCCCTTTTTTGAACTTTACTTGTATTATCCCTTTGTTTTTCAATTATGATATCAGCAACTGAGGGTGTACTACTGTGTTCACTGTCTGCGTCAATATCGGAATGTTGTTTTGTGTGATTAGTCTTGGTGTTGTTCTTAGGTGTGCTTTTACCATGGTTTGAAAAAAACCAACCCACCTGGGCCCATATGGGTTTTTTCGGGGTTAATTGTTTGTTTGTTTTTTTTTTAAATATTTCAATGTCTTTAGGGTAAAAGTGTTAAAATGTGATTTAAATTTCAAGATTGTCATTATCACATGTTACAACAATTTTCTATTCACTGCTATTTTGAAAAAATGGCCGCCATTTTGAAATATTACATTGTATCGCCGAGAAAATCTATATAGCAAATTTAGAATCTCTCGTGCTTCTGCCCTCAAAATTTCAACTTAAAAGTCCTGAAATTGAGCCCTGTAGCATGGATACCCGCTATGTTAAAAAATGGTCGCCTTTTTTTAATTTTACGTTGGATCACCGGCAAAATCTATTCAGCAAATTTAGTATATCTTGCTTCCACCTTGAAAATTTCAACTTAAAAGACCGAAAATTGCACCCTGTAGTGTGGTACAGACAGACAGACAAAGAACAAATGTAGATCGAGTCATCACAGGAGCCTCAGTGACATTCGCCAAATGTGAATACCCCATATCTTAATTTAAAATATAATTCATGTTTTATAAAATCAGTATTCGAATTAACGGGGAATGGCGGGGAAATCCCCTCTCGTAAAAGCTTATCCTCGTCTTACGTCGTGTCACGGAAATAACATCCCTGCCAGGAATAATTAACGCGTCTGACGATTACACAAGCAATTCCCTCTCATCTGGAAATTTAATTCGAACACTGTATAAAATAAATGTTTCAAAATCTCTTATATGAAATGTACAGTCGGGAACAAAAACAAATTGGACACGCCTGTTTATCTCCCGGCCATTTTTGGAACTGTGTGTGCAACTGCGCATTATTGAATCATTGACATAAAAATTAAATAAAGTCCTAGTCCTACTTTAAATGCGTGCAATTGGTTTCCTTCTCAGCTTTCTTTGTTCTAGGTAAGCATCGAATGAAAATTGTGTGTGTCCAATTTTTTTGTCCCCGACTGTACATATTTCCAGCGAAAAATAAATGGTTTTATTTTTTGAAGTTCACTTATGATACTTTGTGTGTTACGGGAATTTCCCGAACACTTGTTGCAAGACGGTTCTTTCCCGAAAATTAATTTAAAATCAATTAACCAAGATTTATAATTCGTATCTAATAAAGTAAATGTTTCAAAATGTCTTAAATGAAATTAAAAATTTTCCAGCGCAAAATAAATGTTGTATTGTTTGAAGCATTCACTTCCGATGATTTGTGTGTTCAGTTACGGGATTTTCCCGAGCACTTGTTTCATGACGGGGTTTTCCCAAAAATATTTCTTGATGTAGCGAGGAAAGTGTACATCGAAACTTCCACTGCGCGGAAGTTTGACTTCAGCACTTCAGACGTAAACGTTACGTAGTCTTCAGAATTCCGAGCATTTGCTTCTTGAAGTTAACAAGACTTTTTGTTTTTAAGCTATTGCTGGTGTTGATTCTACAGAATGCCTATTTGAAGACTAGCACGAAAGGACTAAACTGAACTGCTGTTGATTATACAAAATACTTATTTGAAGAGTAGCAACAAAGAACTGAACTGAACTGTCGTTGGAAAACACAATTGTACTGAAGAATACTTGTGTTATCATCAAAGGTAAGCAATAATACTAATAGCTTTACTAATTTATATATTTACTGGTATTACTGGGATGTATGGTCTTAAATCCTCTAACGTATGAGGGATAAGTCCCTCGGCGATCACACTATTCAGGGAAAGAAGGAAACGGTTTTGGGACCTGTATATTAGGTATTATCTCGGCATTTGGTGTGAATAAGGAAAAACAAGGAAGGCTAGCCTCAAAGAGCTGTTACTCCTTTTTGACCGAGTGAGACAACCAGGAATCGAACCCGAGACCGCTCGCACCAAAGGAATAATCCTACCGTATCGCATTCCTCCCGTTTTTCCTTAAAACTGTGCCACTCTTGTGAGCATTAGAATCTTAGTTAAAAGTCTCGACCAAGAAAATACGATCATGTAAGTTTAAATGAATGAATGTGTAAGTACAGGGTGGCCTATAATTATGTATATGATGTTTCAAAGACGGCGGTAAAGAAAGTAGCAACATAACTTGAACACAAAATTGAACATAAATACATTACTTTCATATATTTCCTTACAAGAATTTTAATCTACCTTCTCCATGGTAGCTGTTCTGCTTCAATAGAGGAAGTTCATATTTGAATCTGAAGAAACCTGAAAGTATCATTCCATCAGAAAAAGTGGCGTGATAAAATTTAACAACTAAAATAGCCTGGCTACAACTACAGATTCTTGAAGGCCTGTAGACCATAGGTATTAGGTTGGGAATTAATTTTATAAAATACTGACTATATATCGTATTTACTTCATTTTCTTTTATTTCAGAGAAACATGCCAAAAGTTGTTGGAAGTGGTAGAAAAGTTAGTAGTGAGTGGGCTGAAGTACTAAAAGTAGACGGAGACTCAAAATGTAAATGCAAACACTGTAACAACGAAATCAGTTCTAAAATAGAAAGAATCAGAGCCCATTTGAAAAAATGTCAAGCTCGGAATAGGAAGTCTGAAGATGAGCCGTTACAAATTGATCTCAGAGAGGAGTGTGCAACGATAGTGTCACCTTCTTCAAGTGCTAGTTCCAGTGTCGATACCTCCTGTGCTCCAAGTCCAGTCAGTGCGAGTTCAATTTCTAAACCCTTTAATCTTCAACCTTCTATAAGTGACTTCGCGATAAAAACAACTGAGCGTCAAAAACAATTACTTGATAAGGCTATAGCGCAGTTCTTTGCAGCAAACATTCCTTTCAATGTTGCTGAACTTAAACACTTTAAGGAAATGATTGAAATGTTAAGATCCGGTTATTCTCCTCCATCTTCAAAATTGATAATTGGTAAACTTTTAGATACTGCAGCAGAAGAGACTGAAGCTACGTTGAGAGAAAAGTTGGAATCGAACAGTGTTACTTTGACAATAGATGGATGGTCTAATGTGAAAAATGATCCTATTCAGGCTGTGAGTATCCACGGGATCTGAAAGTTTCCTTCTGCATGCTATGGACTGCGGTTCTGAGAAGAAAACAGCTAAAAGATGTGCTGAAGTGGTTGATTCAGCAATTCAAGAATGTGAAGAAAAGTTTGATGTTAAAGTGTTCGCTATTGTTACAGACAATGAAAATAAAATGTCAAAAATGTGGCGTCTTCTGAAGAAGTACCCGAAAGTAATCATGTATGGTTGCTCTGCACATTTGTTGAACTTGGTTGAGAAAGAAGTTTCGCCTAAATCTGTATTAAAACACATTGTTAAGGTACAGAAGTATTTTCGCAACGTTCATCAGGCACACGGATGGCTACAGAAGAAAGATGGTTTGATACCTCAGCTTCCAAATGATACACGTTGGAATTCCTATCTTGATTGCGTCAAACTTTCTTGGCTAATTATCACAAGTACAGAGAGATAACATTGGAGCATAAAGACGAAATTGACAAGTCAATTGCTAAACTGTTGGACAATGTTCTCATTTATACGGAAGCTCAAAATCTTGAAAAGCAATTGTCGGCAGTTTCTTCCGCCCTGGATATTTTGCAAGCGGAATCAACTTCATTATCTTGTGCAGTGGAAGTGTGGTTGGATCTACTTGATGACATTTTGAAGCCGTATTACAGCGTTTTTAAAGAAAGATTTGATCAAGTCATACAACCGTTTCACCTGCTGGCGAATTTAATGGATCCGAAATACATGGGTCGTCGTCTCACTAGTGAGCAGGAGAGCGCAGCAGAAAATTGGCTGTTAGAAAACTATCCTAAATATCTTCCGGGAGTTCTAGCATTTAAAATAAAAGATAGAGAATACGTCACGTCAGTGATGCAGGAGACAATCATCAACCAGTTCTACTGCAAAATGGTGGAAAATAATGAAAGAGAAAGCAGAGAAAGGTTCTAAATTACCTCCGGGGTTTTGTGACTTCTTTTCTCATCTTCATTCCACTCCTGCAGCATCGGCGTCAATTGAAAGAATATTCTCGACTTTCGGATTGATATGGAATAAGGTTAGAAACAGGTTTGGGGTGGAAAAAGCAGTGAAATTAGTTAAGGTATATAGATTTTTAAGATCAGGCAGTAAAGGAGATTCTACGGACTGGTGATGTGATTCTCTCACATCGTGCAACACTGAACTTAGTTGCTGTGGAAAATCATTTACTATCAGGAAGTAAAAGTGATTCTACGGAGTGGGGATCCATTCACATTGTGCAACACTGAACTTAATGACTGTAGACTAGAAAATCTTTTCAAACTAAATCAGAAAATATCTTTCACGTTTTAGTTTTTCAACTTTTTGTAATTTACTTCATCTTCAATGGCATTTGTGTTGACTGGAAGACCTAGCCATATTTCATTCTAATTCCTACATTCTAGGTCATTGCTCTCAAATTTTATTATTGCTGTTTGTTTTGCAATATTTTCTAAAATATAAAATAGCATATTTTACTTCAAATATAAACATAATCCGTACATTAATCTGTTCTATAATTATTTCAAAGTAAGATAAGATTTTTTTTTTTTTTTTCATTCATTCAGTGCTTTCAGAATTGTTGGTCTTAGGAAAGACTTAATTATTATATGTTGAATTTTGTTGTATACCTTAATGTGAAAGCATCTAATTCGCCCAAAGAAAGTCCAAAATATCTTAAAAATCACTTTCAATGTTGTATTAATAATATACTAACAAAAAGCTCAAAAACCCAGGTGGGTCCAACCCGAAAAAACTCGGTGAGTTTCTTCGGGCTGGGCCCACTTGGGCAAACCCTGGCTTTTACGTTTATTTTTGGGTGGCTTAATGGAAGATCTGGGTGGAGGAACTTTCTCTGGTTTTGAAATGGTACCAGAGGGATGAAAGTACGAAGGTTGCGAGGATGTAGAAGCAAAAGTTTGAGACATCAACGCTGGTATTGCAGGAGTGGGTTTTAACTTTGAGAAGTCAGTCGGTAGTGGTTGGAGTGGGGATTTGGGTTTGGGCTGGTGTTCCCTACTTTGCCTAGCTTTGTGCCCAGTAATTTAACATAAACTGGGCAACCTCTGTGACTGGCCACATGTTCACCGTTACAATTACAGCATCGCGGTTATTCTTCTTTCTTTTTCTTACATTCAGATGTGGGGTGTGAACCCGCACATTTGACGCATCTGGGCTTGTTACGACAACGCATACTGCTATGATTGAAAAATTGGCTGAGATGGCATTGCGAAACTTGTGTCTGCTGCACGTATTCCTCTACCTTAATCCTAATCTGGAATACGTGACCAAGAGCAAGTAACTTTTTCTTAGCCTCTAAGTCCGGGAACTTAGTGAGAAAAAGTGAAATATCCACTTTACCCTCAGGAGTATTTTTCCTCATTTTACTGACTGTGATGGCGGGACAATCGAGCTGTGATCTCAAGTACTCCTGGACTTCTAAGCAGTCAATTGATTGGGGAGGCCTCGAATTACGACTTTGATCGGCCTGGAGGTTGAGTTTGTATAAAACTAAACCTTTGACTTTTCTAATGTCTCTAATAGGGTTGTGTAGGTGGCTTGGTTTAAAGCCGTAATCTTATACTCTTCCCGTGCACAGAGGACGCTAATGCAGCTGAATTGTCCAAATTAACATATAAGATTTGTGATCGCGAATGGTGATGGTAGGGAAGTGCCTATTTCTAATACCTAGCAAAGCTAGGCGGTGTCTGTGTTTTTCGACTCAAGTGACCCCCCCTGACATTACATGTTTTTTTCTCATTGTCATTAACGGTGTCTTGACGGCTGCTGAAAACGACTTTCTGCTATGGTCTGATTTGGTGGAGTGGGTGGATTGTGTTGTCTTAACTGAAGTGTCTGAGTCGGCAGAAAGCGCAAGATCTAAATTTAAATTTATATCTAAGTTTCCACTAGAAGTAGGTTTATCTTGAGTTGCGGGGGGGGGGGGGGTCTGCGTCAGCTGAGGTATCGGAATGAACACCAGGATGCGTGCCGGAGACCGACTTGCCATTCTTCTGGCTCCGAGTTTGCGTCATGTCTGCGAGATAACGTCTTATTTGCTTATGCTTTTTTAAGGGCCAAGGCCCTTTTTAGGACCAATGGGCGCTCAGCACAGAGATTTTGATGAGAGCACTCTAATCTGGATTTTACGGTCTGGGACCTACGAACTAACGTAAACTATGCGATTTTAGAAAAACAATCTGACTCTTTTATGAATTAAGTTAGGTTCTAATATACAATTGAAAGTATCTCTAAACGACGAATTCTAGATGGGTTGGAAGTGCAATGTCCTCCTCAATTAACCTCGACAAGATACAGAGATCCCTCCACAGCGATCTTAGAATTTGCCACCGAAAACTCTAGTGCTGAGACACAATCTTGTCAACGTTAAAAGATTCAGATTCCAACCGCCTGAAAAGGACCAAAGAAAAAAATGGTTAGTACACAAATTACAAACAAACAAAATAGAATACACTGGCGTAACTTTCTCTTAGTTAGCAATAAGAATTGCTTTTTACAGAGAGTTAGGAATAAAAATTGCTATAAGGGTAACCTTCGCTTTTTCACATGAGATTGCTGCACTCCTCAGCGCGTCGTATCAATTACAGCACAGGTGTAAACAGGACAGATTCTTCACCGTCGCGCAGCAATCCACGGGGAGAGAACTCCTTCCGCCAATGGCATCTATGAGAACTCTACACCACTCATAAGGGCCGCGGTGGATCAATGGTTAGAGCGCTAACCTCTGGCACTTGGGATCGTCAGTTCAAACCCTGCTCGTGCCATGTGGGCTTTGTGGTGGATAAACATCATGTGCGTAGGTTTTCTCGGGGTTCTCCCGCTTCCTCCCACTTTCTTAATTCCACCAATCATCCCATCATCATCCATCCGACCTGAGCCAAAGTTGCCTAAAGGCCTTAAAAATTAAATTAAATTTACACCACTCACAGCCCCAGACTCATACACGGAATCTTCAACTTTATAGTCACATTAGACTAGAAAGAAAAGAACCTCTTTGGGTGAAATATCAAACCTTGTTCTGTTTTATTAAAATTTAACCAACAACAAATCTGCTTCGTTTGGCGTATTTCAAAATACATGTACAGCACGTGGTCCATTACTGATACACTCATCCAATCTCACATAACCTGTAAAATCAGGATAACTCTATTGCACATTGCGTATAGGGCAAAACCGGGTAATAAGCACCAGAATTAATTTTTCTTAGCCTGCTGATATAACTGAAGGTGCATGTCATGATTCATAGGTGTTTCCAATATAGCATAAAGTGTAGAAGAAACGTACCATATTGTCAGTTTGGAGGGGAAAAAGAGCATAAGGTGTTTATGTAGTTATAAAAATGGCAGAATATTTGTTTAAAGAGAGGAGGCCACATCATCAGCTTGTGTATGATTTCCTCCTGGAAGTAGCGGAACTGTACAAGCCGAAGTTCTGAGGGTAAGTGAAAGTTAACGTAACGTAACCTAACCTTTTTTTATGATTTTGTGCTTTTTCTAACAATTTTTAATGTTTTAAATGCTTTTTTACAAGTTTGAAACTGGAGGGCTCTCTTAAAGTTAAGCCAAGACAAAATTACTTTTTGCCCTGAGATGTTGTATGATGCATGTTTACATTAACATGCATGCTGTTCACATCCACGCAATTGACATTTTATCTGGAATTTTATGCAGATTCCCCCAAAACTTGGTGGTAATTACCCCGCTTTACCTTAAAGGTTGTTTGGGTAAAGAGTGCAACTCTTTTAAATATAGAGATATTTTGTATTTATTGTATACAAGGGAAATAAATCCTTACATTAGCAGTGCAGTAACGTAAACAAACCTAACTTTCTCACCTTAAAATAAGTAATGCATGAAGTTCACCACTCATCGTGAACTGTCAACAATTTTGTACAGATAGTCGAATACGGATATAACCTTATAAGTAGGTGTTATCCATGCATACTACGAATGATTCCTAATAAAGCACTAATACAGCGATCAGAATTCCCAACTTACACATATGAAATATAAATGTTACGATTCTAAAGTATAAGATGATTACCAAGTATTACAATAAATGACGAAAACTGCATCGTAATGTAGCGATGACACTGTGAATTTGATACTCAGCTTATATTTACTGAATGGCCGGAAATAATCACAGTGTCACACTCCCAATTCCCAAAATAAATTCGCTTCAGCAGTTAGCAGTTTTAGCACCAGAGAACCCTTCAGCTTTCCTATATTTTCAAATCTAGGGAACATGAAAGATACAGACACTGCTTGTGGCAAATGTTCATTTGTTTAACCAGAAAAACACTTGTTTTGATTATTATTATACATTAATATATATAATGTTTGTAGTTTTGTGTATATTTATTACCTTCTTTGCAGAAACGAAAATTGGCAGCGCCGAACATTCAAACATAAACACTTACCGGTACCGTACAGCAGAAGCACGCAGAGTTGCCAAATACCAAAAGCTGACAGTAACAAACAGCAAGCGCACGCCGCACACATCATACGAAGCTAGTACAGTGCGTCGGATCATAATAGTAAATACGGCCGTAATTGTAATATGTCAAATTCTATTTTTTCTTCACTTTTCCTGACAAAAACATTCTTCATATCTATTATAATAAGTAGCGCTAGGATTATCATGATTTAGCATATTTCTTTCGATAAGACTGATAAGTTGCTTAAGTATATATAGAAATTTATTTCCTAAAAGAACAAATTAAATAAATATTTGGCAACTTGATCCAGATAGAGCATATTATGAAGATTTTTCGGTCATATTTGCACTTTCCTAAAGCTTTTAAAGAATTACATTTGATATATCCAAAGCTGATTATCTTTCTTTCTCCGAATTTATTAGAAGTTTGTTCTTTCATTATTTTTTTAGTCCGAAGACTGTAAAACTTATTTCCTCTAAGCTCAAGAATTGATGCCACAACATGAAATTGCAGGTAAACTACCCTATATCAAAGCAAATTTTGGTTTCCTACCTGCTGTTATTATAACTTCTTTGAATCAGTCAGGAGCATGGAGGAATTAAAATAAAAGGAGACGCCCAAGCTGCCAAACTTTGAAGCTAAAAATGGCCGCCAGTCAATCTTCCAGTGTGGCCATCCGCCATATTGCATTTGGAAGAAAACCACGAAATCTATATTGTTTTATGTACACCATACACATAATATTTAGATGAAATTCTAAATCTTATGTCATTATACTTACATTTGATTATTAGGGAGCGTTAACTCCAATGGCGCTTGAATGGAAAAATCTAGCAGAATAAACACTGCCCAATGAAAAATGTTGACATTTGTGGCCGTTAACTGCGTAAGACCCCTGCCTATCAATATTAAAAGATTCTAGAAAAAATGATAATACAGGATCTTTATATATATTTTCTCTAAATGACAATGAAACCAGTAAGTAATGATGACGAAGAAGTATTATTAAACACGTACTAAAAAATCCAAAGCCATCCAACGTACCTAAGTTCGTAGAGTTGGAAGGTTCTGGGAACCATGCCAGCGACAACCCATTCTAACTTACAATTAAATAACATTATTTCAAGTGGACACTCAGATCTTGAAGAGGTATACATATTTAAAATCTGCATAAGAAACTGAGTTTGTGTGAAAAATATTAGGTGCCATTGGCCAGTGGTTGTAGAGAATTGATTTTACAATAGTCAGATTTCTCTCTGTAGAGAGTGATATTAAAAGTGTTGAAATACCATTATACCTTTAAACTGCTGAAAGAAATTGAAAGTAAATACACAAATTTTCTTAAATGGGAAAGGGGTCCTGTAATATGCCATTCTGGGCTAGAATTTTACTAGAAATACGTTTCTGAAGCCAGTTTTGCTGTAAATGTAATAATGTGAGAGATATTAGTATGTGACTCTAGGTGGGGAAATGATACAATAGCCTGTAAGTACCTATTTTGCCTTGAAATAACGACGGAAATGAAACTCAAATGCGTACAAATCCATATCAATAGGGCACTATACCCAGAAGCAATTTGTATCAATTTTGTTTCATTTCAGTCGTTATTTTGAGAAGAAATGGGTGTTTCTAGGCTATTTTATTGTTACCCTCATGTTATCGTCACATACTCTTATCTCACATAATATTGTATTTACGGAAAAACTGACTTCAGAAACGTATTTCTCGTAAAATTCTAGCCCAGAATGACATTTTTCACGTCCCCTTCCCATTTAAGACAATCAAATGAGATTCAATATGGCGGACTTCAAGATGTCGGCAATGAAGAATATACCCTCCACAAGGAAGCGCATTCCACCCAGTAACCATTATTATGTATTTGCTTTCCATTTCATCCAGCAATTTAAAAGTATAATGGTATTACAACCTTTTTGTATCACTCTCCACAGAGAAGAATCTGACTATTGGACGGGAAGGGCGTAAGCCACAGTGTTGTTACCGCTCATAAAATTCATTATATCTTATCTTATCTGATTATTGGATCAACAATTTATCTTCAAACACTGGCCAATGGCTCCTAATATGTATATCTCTTCTAGATCTGAGTGTCCACTTGAAATAGTCTTACTTGTTAGTGTTTTCTTCACGCTATGCAAAGGGCGTGATTGTACTTTTCTCTCCCTTTCCTAGCCTTAGTGATAATTGTCTAAAGGCCACAAATAAATGAAAATTCACAAACCCGTCAAAATTTGATATGAGATTTTATCCATATTATTGCACAAAAAAATAAACTGATCCATAAATAAATAAACCATCCCATACTAGGGATGGTCAGATCCGGATCCGACTTTCGGATATCCGACACTCGGATCCGAAATCTGGATCTTTGGTTAACTTTATTTTATAGGAGCAGCATAGTTACTTTTGACTTCGACCCGTCACGATTTGACCCTTTACACCTAGTAAAAATCCACAAACATCCATGCCCCTGCCGGGATTAGAACCCGGGACCTTTGAGTCATCGGCCTAACGCCTTAGACGCACGGCTACTCGGTCGGCTCGGATATTCGGTCCAATGGGTTCGTGTGATTTCAGTCGCAGATTCAAAAACTTCGTTATCATGATACTGAGCCGCCGTAGCTTAGTGGTAGAGTGTTGGCGTAGCGATCGGGAGGCCTTTCGATTGCGAAGTCAACGCTGTACTAACTCAGCTACGGCGACTCGAATAACGAAAGAATATTGAACGAAAGAATATTATTATGAAAGACTTGATATTACACAAATTAATTTTGAACATTCGAACGCAGTCGTCGTCTTTTTCTTTCTTTCTTTTTGGTTGAGAAAAATGTGGTGGAACTCTTAGTCGCAGGTTCCAATTTAAGATTCTACAGATGTTCACAAAAAAGATTTAGGCAATTTGTTTCCTTCTCCTTGAGAATTAAACTTACTAGCATGAATTGCTGACAGGCTAATAGAAACTACTTTGAAAATTTTATTAATTCAAATCAGTTTGCCATTTTTTTTAACATTTTGAATCTCGAAAAAGAAAAGTTGTCGAAACACGAATTCGGCGCTTTCCAAAACACACTGCGGTTGAATGTACTATCTAAACACACGAGGGGGGGGGGGGGGGGATCAACCTGATGTAGCCTCTTTCTCTGAGTCAAAGAAATTGACCACATTCTTCATAATTTTGCAGGCTTCGCTTGTATACGACATTCCAAACACGATCCTCAATGGACAAAAACAAAACAATGAATGACAAACTGGCAATGTAGTGAGCGTATTCCCTTGTTTTTCTCAGAAGGGTGAAAAAGATTTTTTGCAATTATGGTATTTGGGGGTGATATCAGTGCGTCTTGCAGTTTTTCTCAAGATAAATTAGTTTTTCTGAGGGTAGGGCAGGAAGCGGCAAGGTACACTGACCCCACTCCTACGACTACGCTCTACTCCATAACATAAAGCAAAGTACACCTCAACAGATTGCCTACTGACAACAACAGTCGTCAGCGCCATACGGTACAAGACAGAAAAACGTCTTTATGCGACATGAATAGAAATATTTAATCTGTAATAACTGTAGGAAAGGTTCTTATGTGTTCTTTTAAAAGAAAAAAGTTCGAGTTTTCAAAAACTAGGCAAGAAAAACAATTTGTAGAAATAATAACATTAAAAATATAAGTGAAATATTGAGGGGTTACGCCTGCTCAAAGAAAATATTCGAGGGAGGCTGAAGAGGTTCCCAGGTTCCGGCGCCTCTGATTTTGAGATATTCGTTTGTCCGTCGGTGTTTCTTTATTGGATTTTAAGTGAAAGGTAGCCATAGTTGTCTACCAATCCTAGGGGGCGTTTGGAATCAATTCCTGTCTCCTAACTCCTACTCCCTTCGGGTAGGAAATATTGAAGGTACCTTCGTTTCTTGCTCTTGAAGGAAATGGTTTCATACGTCCTTCGACAGGCGCGACATCTGTTGATAAATGTGAGAAGATATCTTAACTTCCGTTATTATGTCCATACGTCGATTCGTACTGTAAACATATAGAAAAAATCGCAAAACACATTTATTCCTCCATAGTAAGAATTACAGGACGCACAACAAAAAATTAGTATGACTTCGAAAAATACATTTGGTTGGAATGTTGCGTGCTATGTTCGCCAGAACTTTCTGAACGAATGTGAAACCTAAATTGGTGAGTGTGTATTTAGGTTTTCACGATTTGTTCTATTTAACGTAAAATATCTAATGCTTTTGTCAAGTTGGAGAGGTAGCATCTCTCTATCGAGGTTCTGGCGGAATTACTAGCTGCAACATTCCTTCACATGTAAAAAGCAATGCATCCCTGTGTGTTGCGTTTAAAACAAACTGATGTATAATGCTAACGTGGCTTATATTTCGTGTGTACTATGTACAAAGGTCCAAATAACCTTTCAACATTTTTGAATTACCGAGAAAGAAAATCAAATGACAATGGTGCGTTGTGTGTTATAAACTGAGTACAAACGTACATCTCTATTTTGCATTTAACTTGCGAAGCTTGAAATATCACGCTAGCATTAATACCACAGAAAAATAAGAGCTTCCTTGGATAAACTTTACTTTATGGCCCGCATCTTTCGCTAGGTATTGAAGAATGTGTACGCTTTACATCACTTATTACTTTACCACTAATTGTCGCAGACAATTTTATAAATATCTAGTGACAACCAACAATCCATAAAGTATTACGAAAAACTATGTCATTATTTCGTTAAATACGCACTCGAGTTGATCAACACCCAATAAACATGGTAGCATGCGGAGGAATACTTATGAATACATTCCATGTCAGGGTTCGATTTGCTATAAATTACGAAGGGGTGATCCTAAAGCTAGTGGTTGCTGGTAAGTTTCAAAATATTACATGAATGGGTAGAAATACAAAGTTTTTGTCCCTGGTTGTGATGATATTCGGAATCAACAACCGGTGACAAAATACTCACGCACTAGGGAAGATCCCCAACATCCCTTCGGCAAATCGAACACTGCTTTGTGTTATGAATGACCGTCCACAATAAAACACTGACAGTATCTCGAGAGAGCGAAGGGGATTAGTTAAAGTCAGGTTAGATATGTTCCTGTAGACGTGATGTACATGGCGTTTAAAAGACACTGCATGGGCTCGCCCCCAATGCGCAAGATGCTAAATGGTCCCTGGATTTTCTCTCGCCCTTTCAATTTTATTTCATCCTTGAATGACTCGAAACATTGTGTTTAGATGTGACTAAGATAAGGGGCTCCCCCGTATCGGGAAGGGCGTAAGGCATAGTGCTGTTACCGCCCATACAATTCATTTTATCTTATCGAAACATTGTATACTTACTGTACTCTACATTGTGCTATTGTTTGTCCTAATCTTTAAATACGCTGTATAGTAAAATAGTCAAGAGTTTGCGTGTTGTAGATAACTGCATTCTAACTTTTCGTTTTCTGTACACCTACATATCAGGCGCTTATTATGCGTAGGGACTTGAGGAAGTATACGAGGGTGAACAACCTGAGTATTTCCTTCAAACCCTCTTTACGATAATAATGCAAACATCTGCAATGCAATGATGCAAATGCTATAATCAATGTTCCTAGTTATTACCAGGTGAACATGAAGTTATAGTAAAATAGATATGCTACAGTGAATTATAGAAACATGGAATTTGTAAGATCCCCCCAATGGTGATGTAACCCCCGAATTGTCAAGTACACGGCCCTAATTTAATTTTTACTGGAAGTGTGTGGCATAATGTAGATTAAAACTCTATATAAAATATGGAAGAATTCAACTTGCTTCTCTCCAATTTTTGCTTTACTTCCCCAAACTAAATACACTGACTGAATCCCTGGATAGAAATGTTTCATCACTACAGATTTAGAGGTGTGAAATCTATAAGCTGCACTAAAATTAAATCGAATTTAATTTAGTACGGTGAAATGTAAATGTTATTAAAAAAAAAGCTAGTTGGATTTATTTCACAATTTCGCCGCTAGACAAAAAAATATGTATACAATTTATTTTCTTTCGTTAAAGTACTGTCCAATATTTACTATGTTAAATGTACTTCGGATGGTAACACTTTTATCTAGGTTTATTTTGGTGAAACAGGCGGTAACATACCTTGTGTCTCGCTGGGTCTTCTGGGTAAATTAAATGGCCGAACTTCCGGAAAGGCACCTTCATGAAAGGTGCTATAAAAGGACCTTTGCGACTCTTCCTTTAGGTTTCGAACGACCTTCAATATGGCGGCGACGAAGGAAAAGGTGCTTTTGAAGGAAAAGGTAGCGATTCTGAACGTAGCCTCGTTGTCCTCCATTGGAAGAAAAAAAAGATTCATTCGGAGTAGGAAAGGTCGCCTTCAGAATCGACGCCAGAACCATCTGTTATTGTTAACGTGAACTAGAGTGGATCACGTATAAATAAAAAAAAAGCGACATTTCTGGGCCCTACGGTCCTCGCCCCACCTGGCCGCCCCCCTTTCATCAACACAACGAATTAAAATGTGGTCATCAATTTCCAGTGTTGCAAACCTGGTATATTTTTAATGACACTACGACGAATATTTGTTATTCCCCCAGTGATGGTACACATTGTGAGGCAAGTAAGATAGCATTTAAAAATGGAAGTATTGTATTAGGCTTCCGATATTCGCAACGGGATATCAAATTTATTCTTTCTAAATAACTGAAAATAGATTTATTGTACAAATTGGTATGCTCCTAGTCATGATAAACTTTGTGTGAAGCATGGAACTCAATGTTGCAAACTCTTAATATTATACCAAATTTCACGTTGCATATGTTGATTTTCCATGTTTGACCTGATATAATATTTCCAGTTTGAAATGCTATCGTATGTGCTTCACAATGTTTATACTGGGAAATAATAAATATTCAATAAACCGTCGCAGTGCCATTAAAATATGTCAGGTTCGCAACACCGAAAATCTGATGATATCACATTTTAACTAATTATATGCCCCATATTAATTTAAATCAACTATCAAATGCTAAAAAATACTTTAATGCATACCTTCTGATTTACGGCGAAATATTATTTTTATTTAACATTGTACCTAGCAAAAAAAAGTCGATTTTGGGTTTCAAATTGGTACCGCTGTATCTCTACGACAACGAACTGAAATTCGACAAATGACAAAGATGCTTTTTTTTTCTGTTTTGATGTGAAGAATTCATCTCCGAAGTTTGACTGTCGAATCCGGTTTCTGTGCTCCAAACAACAAAATTAAAATTTCAATTTTTCAAAAGAACTTTAAATTTCTGTCAGTTTTTCAGTTTGGCATTATTATTATTATTACGTATGTCGTATAGCGTTGAGATCTGTTTCCAATAGTTATAAAATGTTCTGCTTTCGGAGCGCACTTCTCGATAGTGTCCCTTGTAAATAAATTCTTAAATACGTTGGTTTGTGTCGTATTCTTGTTAAGGGGGCATTTGAGATTTTATATTTTCTGCTAATTTCGTACAAATGTTATTGGATTTTGTTTCAAATATCAAAAGAGACAATGTTTGTTTGATTGTTAATGTTTTTGTAAAATAAACACCGATTAATTGTAAGTTAATTATCAATTAATCATGCAAATTACCTTCCTGCAGTTATGCATTATGGAGCATAGAATTAACATGAAAGTAGAGAATACTTTTCCTTGAATATTATACTACTATCATCAATACTTTACAATACCTGGAACCTTCCCGATTATTTAATATAATTTATTATATATAAATACGCGCGCTCGAAATTTCTCTTATTTGTATACAAGAAACTGAACCTTGTTTTTAGCCGTTCTTTCTGTGAAAGATATAAATGTTTTTTTATATTTTTCTTTCTACTGGAACTCAACTGATAACTTGTCTTTCATTTAGAACCATTATCTACAACCTTAGCCGTAAATACTTCACAGCGTTCATGAAAAAGTTACGTACGTTGTAATTGTCTTTCATACTCTCCTCGTAGAACCTGTCGTGTGCTGACACCACTCAAAAAGTTGTATTTTTTCCACAACTACGTCCATACAAATACTACTACTTTTCCCTCATCTAAGGGTTGCCAACCTAAATGATTAGTCGCAAGTTCCGTCCCATTAGTTTGCCCACTTTCTCTTCTAGGTCGCGTCAAACAGCACCCTCCTCCCCCTTTTTTCTTAGGTGTGTTTTGCCGGAGGTCCTTTCAAAACTGCCCTTTCTTGGTTGTCCGCGGAAGCGTGTGTTCCTAACCTCACAACGCTTGAAGTTTTCTTGTTTACGGAGAACGGGAAGTGTTGGAGTTTTAAAAACTAATCTGGGAAGTGTAAAACTCTGGGAAGTTCTTTCTGTCTGTGATTAAGTGATCTTAATTGTTTTATTGATATATCAATTTGCACTCTGTTGCAATGTTGTTGCTATTTCCTTCTGAGATTTTGACACATTCGTTTTAAACATAATGAAGGAACAGTGCAAAACTTTAAAAGAATAAGATAAAATATTAGCATTAATGTTTCATGGAATTAATTATTACA